>PVLA01003949.1:0-192931 GCA_004027455.1 Hydrochoerus hydrochaeris | reverse complement strand
TTTTGAGACAGGGTCTCACTATGCAGTTCAGGCTGGCCTTGAGTTTACTTTGTAGCCCAGGCTGATCTGCAACTCTCAACAATCCTGCCTTAGCCTCCTGAGTGCTGGGATTATAGGGTGCACCAGCACCCCTGGCTAGAGTCAGGGTTATTCTTATAACAATTTGAAACACAAGAATTACCTTAATCCCTTTTTAGAGCAGTGCCCCAAATGTCCTAATAACCTCCCACTAGGTCCCACTTCTTAAAGGTCATACCACCTCCCAACATTACCACACTAGGACTAAAGACTCCAAAACATGAACACAGTCAAACCATCTCTAAAGCCATAGGAAAAATAAGAAAAAAAATTATAATTCCACCTCTCATATGTAACCATTGTTAACACTTTGGTGTATTGAATTTTAAAAGTGTATACAATAGATGTAACTATAAATGTGGCCTGATATTACCCATAATGTTAGCAACATGCTTTATTTATTTTTTTCTTTCTTTTCTTGCAGTGGTCCAAAGAGGAGGGAAATGTAAATATGTAAGAGAAAACTCAAAAAAGAAAAAGTACCAGAAATCTTATACCAAAAAACATTTGTCAGGCCTACACCTGATTTTTCACTCCTGAGGTAACTACTTCTACTTCCTGGAACTCTTCTTTTTCTTTATTTTTAAAAGACAAGATCTCACTACATTGCCCATTCTGGCTTTGAATTCCTGGGATCAAGTGATCCTTTTGCTTCAGCCTCCAGAGAAGTTATACTACTGGCACATACTTCTAGGCTTAAATCCTAAAACTTTCTAAACAACATGCTTGTGCTGCTATTTCTTGGTTTTGTTTGGGTATTTTGCTAAGTTCTTGCTATGTAGTTTTCTTGTACTATATCTCTTATTTTTCCTCACTCTTCCCTTTCTCTTTTTTCAAATATGGCCATAGCACTATCTTATAATGTGAACAAATATTTCAATGTTCATAAATATATAACTTTTAAAAATTTAATTCTTTAGCCTTTGTTGTAGTTAGTTTTCAGTTTCTATAACCGAATACCTGAGGCTGGATAATTTATAAAGAAAAGAGTTCTCTTTTGTCTCATGATTAAGAGCATGCTGCCAGCATGGTTGGCTTCTGGTGAGGGCTTCATGCTTCTCATACACAGCAGAAAAGCAGAAGGGCTGCCAGGTTTGCAAAGAGAAAAGGAGGAAGAAACAGCTCTCCTGTTTTATAACAATTCACTCTCAAGAACTAAATCCTTCAGTCTCTTGAGGAAGACATTAATCTCTCGTAAAGACCTGATGACTTCTTAAAGACTCTATCACCTCTCAGTACTGTTACAACAGAGACCAAACCCCAACATGAGTTCTGGTGGAAGCAAATCATATTTAAACCATAGCACCATTATTTTTGCTTTAATTGTCTTAGCTGAGTAATTTTCTGTATAAGGCTCCCAGACAAAACTGAATCATATCCTTATCTATGTGCAAACATTACTTCCTATTTTTTCTGGACAGTCTTCCTGAGGTTCCTATCTGATTGCCTTTATTAGAACTGGTAGTTCCTCAGCTGCTATGTGTCTTCTTTGCCATCACCTTGGAATTTCCTAGCACATCACTCCTTGATTGGATTATCTGTGTCTTTATATGTCATGATTTACTTTCTCCAGTTTTCTGTCCATGTCCCTCAGTGGGAGAAAGAAATAAATGTTGGAAGCAACCAGCTCACCACCCTGGTAAGCAGCTGTGGCCTGGCAAGCTGCAGCCACCCCAGAGTGAGAACCATGAGTGTCTCCTGAGATCCAAGTCATGTTGGAACTTAAGGTGCTCAGAAACAAAGCAGCCAGCTTGCCACCCTGGTAAGTGTCTGTGGCTTGGCAAACCTCGGCCACCCCAGGGCAAGAACCATCAGCGTCTCCTGATCTGCATCATGTTGGAACTTAGGGTGTGGGGAAACTAAGCAACCAGCTCTCTGCCCTGGTAAGCAGCCGTGAGCCTACCATCGTGCAGGCTGAGATTCAAACATCCACACCCACCCCCTTAGCAATTGGGAGCAGAGATCTGGGCATCTCTTGTGAGGCTGACTATATGCAATATAGCAAACAAGGGGGATTTTCTTCTACCATCTCTTTGAAGGCAAATATTTTATCACTGTTTTGCTTTGTTCTGATTAATGATATTGCTCTATTCAATATTGTTTTGATAAGTTCTATAATGTTCTGTATTTTCTTTGATTCTGATATAACCGATTGAAAGAACAACTATTGTGAAGAAAATGAGATATACTATGGTACCTATTACTGTTATCCCAGTAACCTGCTGTGAAGTTCTGTACCAATTTCATTACACTATCTCAATTGGCTTTGTTCCGTCTTGTTCTGTGGTATTTTACTACTTTAAAAATAAAAAGAAATTAAAAAAAAAAGAATGAAATGTTGGTTTTGTTTCCTGATCAGCATAAACCAACAAAAGGAATTTGTTTCACATGGAATCCAACAGTTCTCATTTTTGCTATGTAGGCTCAGAATCAGGGTCACATTTGCCCCTACCCTACCCTTGATTCAGTAAGCTTTTTACACTTAGAAACTTTACCTAAAAATGCAAGCTGTGGCTACCACAGGAAACAGAAGCCTAATATTTGCTCCTTTTAAAGAAAAGGAGAATTTGGAAGCTGAGCATGTGTAGCTTATCCAAAGGTGAATCTGAAGACTCTGGCCAGCGATGTGCAAATTGTCATGTATGCCTGGCCACATCTGGCTCTTTTCAGCCCTCTGCCTGGCACGTGACCTGTGAGCTGTCAGATGTGGCTTGAACTACATTTGCCATATTTCTTTCAGGACAAAGTACAAGTCAGGGATAGGTGCTGGTGGCTTCTAAGATGACTTCTCAGAAGGACACTGACTCATCACAGGAAACTCTTTTGTTTTTCTCTCTGATCTTCCCTCAACTTCCTGCCCCACCCGGCTGTGGGTGAGTTTTCTCATTTCTCACCAAGAGACAGCAACTTACCTCTAACTGTGGTCATTCGTGGTAACTGGAGACAGTTCTGGAAATGAGATGTTAACAACCCTTCCAGCAGAGGTGACTATTAGGGCAGAAGGTCTTTTCTCCATGCCTAGGCTTCTCCCTTCTGAGCTGTGGGTCAGTTTCCATTCTGTGACCTCCTACATAATCCCTTTTCCAATTCCCTAGCCAGAATGGATTGGTACGTTATTGTAGAGGTAGGTTTGCTCTCTTAGCCCTTGCTGTATGCTGGGGCTGCTTTTGCATGTGTCTTTTTCTAGAAAATTGTTACATGTGTAACACATATTCAATTGCTCTGGTGATATAAGCTAAATCAGACATGCTCATGACTACTGACCTGCAATGCTTTAGACAAAATCAAAGTCTTCACTGGATATATGTTGAAATGAATTCAATATTCAGATTCCTACATGTTTAGATTTAAGAAAGAAACTAAAGGATCATCCAGTTTTATTTTTCCATTTGTCCGACAGGATCCTGAGACCTAAAGAAATTACTGTCTCATGGCCCCCATACAGGTCCTGGCTCCTCTGGGCTGTCTCTATACTCACCCTTGCCTTTGGCTGCCCTCCAATGGGCCCCATTTCACCTCTCCTAGGCACTTACTCTTCATTCTCTATTCCTGGCGCACCCTCAGCCTGCCTCACGTCCTGCAAGGCCTTGGCCTTCCTTTGCTACTGGTTTCCCTGCAGTCCACCATGTTCAGGCTTCTCTCTAGACTCAGGCGGACTCAGACTGTTGACTGTGGTTTCCTTCTACCTAGAGTCCAGGGCTTCCCAGGGCTTTCAAAATACTTCTTCACAAGCCTAACGGTAAAATACTAGAGAAAATTTGAAGAGAATACAAACAAATGGTTTTTAACTTTTATGGTATGTTTTCTTTGGACATTTTCCCATGAGAGTGCCTTCTTTCTAAGGAATAGTTTGCATTTTTAAAAATTACAGTCTTCATCTTACTCATTCAATTTTATATCTTGTTATTTTCTACTTGTGCGCTTTTAGTAAAACTTTTTGACAGAATTGGAAACAAAGATTGCGCTGCTTTTTTATAGGAACCTACTAGACCACGGCCACCTCCTTAGAAAAGTGTTTTATAGTGGAACAAATAACAATGTATACACGCAAGGCTGGTTTTTTGGAAGTAAGAGACATGTTCCATACGTCTGTCCCTTACATCTTTAAGTCTTCTCCCTGTCCCATCAGAGGGTTTCGGTTTATGCTGTGTTTGTAGCAGTAAGGCGCTGTGCTTTTTGATAATACATCTGCACCAAAACCCTACGTCTGCACCAAAGCCACAGTTAGTGCTCCCTTTGTTTCCATCATGGTAACAGCAAGGCCCCAACCTTTGCCTTGACCTGTTTGCTACCTCTCTGATCTCTGTTTATTTTGAAGCAGGCTGCTGTAAAACTGTCCGGCTGAGACCCCTGCACACTTCAGCAGCCAAGGCTTCTTGTAGCCTAAGATGTACTTTTGTGTCCTCAGTCTGATGCTTGGCATATGAGAGACACTGTGTACCTGTATGGTGCATGCATGAATGACTGAATAAATGGTTAATGCTAGTAATCTTTGCATAATAGTTTTCATTTTTGTTGATTCCAAAAGCAAAATACTGAGGTAGAAATATTCTCTTCAGTGCATTTTCTACCACAAGTGAAATAGTAGTGAACTGAGAGTCCAGATTGGCTGAGCATTGTCTTGGTTGGAATGATGGTATCTGGTTTCTCAGGTTTCTTTCCCCTTATGCTTTTTTAAAAAATTTATTTTATTACATAGCGATTCCATTCATTGTGGGGAGTTGGTACAGGTACACAACACATACTAATTCTTTTTATGTCCCCTCCAATCTCCTTCTCCTTCCCTTTCGCGATCCCTTTCCCATTTGCAAAAGACTTATATCTTTACAACCCAAAGTCCCTGGCTATTGCAAAATTCTTTTTATCATTTCAAAAGATTAAATTGCTGGGGTTTTTTTAATTGTTGTCATTAATCTTGAAGTAAAATATGTTTATTTGCCCAGCTGGATAGCAAGCTCTGCTCTGAGGAAAAACCCAATCCTTCATTACTCCTTAGCACCTCAGACTTAGATACAGGAAAATGTTGCTTGAGATGTAAAATTGCTTGTAGGTGGAAGACTACTCAGGAATAAAAAGGAACGAATGACTGACACACTATGATGTAAGTGAATCTTAATCATGCTGGATAAAAGAAGCCAGATACCACCACCTAGAACTGGATTTACTATTATTTATGTAAATTTCTAGGAAATGCAGATTAATTTATAGTGAGGGAAAAGGTGTTAGTGACAGCCTGGGGTTGGGGCAGGAAGAGTAGGAGACAGGGATGACAAAGCGCACTAGAAAACTTGTGGTGGCGATAAATATGCTCCCTGTAATAACCGTGTAATGATTTTGCAGGTTTTCTGCACGTCAAAGATTATCAAATTATAGTTGTCCCCTGGTATCCTTGAGGGAATGCTTTTAAGATACCGGAGGGATCCAAAATCTGTGGTTGTTCTAGTCCCTTGTGTGAAATGGCATAATGTTATATAGCCTGGGTACTTTAAATCGTCTCTATGACACCTATGTAAATAGTTGTTACATTGTATAATTTAGGAAATAATGGCAAAGAAATGTCTGTATGTGTTCAGTGCAGGCACATTTTTTTCCTGAATATTTTCAGTCCAAAGGCCAGCTATATCGGTGTCAATTACATATTGATAAAACTGTTGTAAAATCACTTCTGGGAAATGTAACTGTAACAAGTGGCTTAAATAACAGAATTTATTTCCCACAGTGCTAAGGTCTGGAAGTCCAAGATGAGATACAGCATGTTCACCGTCTAGTAAGAGCAGACACCTTTCTAGGGGGTAGACAGCCACATTCTTGCATCTTCACATGACAGAAAGCCAAGAGAAAGTCTCTCTCTCTCTCTGTCTCTCTGTTGTCTTTCTGTCTCTGTCTGTCTGTCTGCCTGTCTCTCATTCCTCCCCCTTCCTTCCTCACCAGAGGTTGAACCCAGGGCCTCAGGCATGCCAAGCAAGTTTCTCTACGTCATTTCCCAGCATACCCTTGCTAAAGGATAATCATCCTTAATTTTGTTCCTAAGTGCAATAGGTCCTTTATTATAGTACACACTGAGTTATCTTGGCTTCCTCTGGAGGCACGGAAGATATTTTAACTGGACCACTATTGTTGTGGGTTAATTCCAGGTCCTCTTCAGTGTGGCAGACAAATTGACCTCCTTTTCTCATGTCCTGGGCATTTAGGGCATGCTCTCCATCACAGACACGTAGCACGCTTTTTAGTACAGCAGCTGATTGTGTAATGATACTTGTATCATTGCCAACCTAGGCCATGACTCACCAGCCTGAGTGATAACAATTTTTAGACCTTTGACATGTTTTCAGGGTGCTTTCTTAAATATACACCAGCCTCATACCGGAAGCCCTGGTGAGTGACCTACCAGTGTTTGTTTCTTTCTTTCTTTTCATTACTTTTCAAGATGCTATAGAGCTAGGTAACTCCAGATCAGCAGTAAAAAAAGCAAACACATCTCCTCCTCCAGAAATCAACATCCTGTTCATGTCTTTGAAATGTTTCTAGATCCTAAGAAAGAAGGCTGAGACCCTAGAAAATGTAGATGTAGAGTAGAACTGACCAGCTGTTCTCCCATCTTGCAGAGACAAATCCCAACTCAAAGGAGTTTAGGACACAGTAAAGACCTTAAGCTGGTGCTTCTCAAATCTGCGCCGGACTGCAAATAAGAAATGGAGAACTATTGCTTAGAAACTTTTATAGTAATATGACTGATAGAATAGTAATTGTACTATTGTTGAAGTTAATAAAATTATTCATATTGTGATTTGTATTTGAAATTAGTTTTTCATAGTTTTATTTATTTTACAAAATTTTTACATTATAGTGGACTAGAAGTTATTACAAATGTCTGTAAACCTTTTCCACAGATCATTTGATGGACACAGAGCCAGTTCATTGCCTGGGGAAGGCAGTTCTGGGTATCTTCCTGCTGAAAGAGATGATGGGTGACACTGTGGAAAGAGGGACATGTAGCAGGGAAGAGATGGCAGGAAGGGGGCTCCTCTTTGTCTCTGGGTCTTTTTCCTTTTACCAAAGGGCACTCACCTCCCTGGAGATATGCTGAACCTTTGGTCCTGAGACGAGATTGGTGGAGGGGCTGGAAATAAGACTGGCAGAGGGGGCTTGTGACTATCACCCAGCATTCCTGACTGGAGAAAGTGTCCTTCATGACAGACCTGAGGAGCAGGTAGAGAAATAAGGGGAAACCATAGCTTTCACCTGACTATACACAGACTTCAACTTAGGATGGTTCATTCAACTTATGGTGTTTTGACTTTGTGTGGGTACAGAAGCCATATACCTTCGGTAGAAATTGTTCTTTGAACTTTGGTCTTTCCTGGGCTAGTGGTGGCTGGGCAGTGGTTCTGCACTGAGCACTGAGCCATGGTTCCCACAAGATGAAATGAGAAAGTCTCTATGGCATTGCTATAGGCAGCTAAGTTAGTACAAATATAGGCAGTCAGATAGGGCTAGGCCCTAGAGGGAGCCAGTGCAGAAGACAGGATACCTTGCCACCGTGGGAGAGACAGGCACCTCTGCTGTGGGTCAGATCTCAAGACAAAAGATAAATCAAATGCACCCACATACTTCCTAAGGATAAGCATCAGGCATTGATATTCTAAATAGGTATTGATCACCTAGAGGAAGCTAGGAAGAGCCATTAACCCAACCCTTTACAGGAAAAGCCCCATTCAATATTCATGCTTGCTTGCTGCATGACTTGCTTCCGAATTTGACCCTGATTTGATCAATTTTACCTGAGCAATTATACTCGTAATCTTATTGGTTGACCATAGTTTTGTCACACCTCATGACCACTTTGTGATTTCCCATTTTTCCCCACCTTGGACCTGCTTCATATCATGGATTTGCTCTATAAAAATCCCTAGAAAAGGCAGGGTCTTTGACAACCCACTCGGGCCCCCTTCTGTCTCTCTTAAACACAATCTTTATTTTCCCCAATAAATATATTTTGCTCTTAACCTCCATTGTTAATAAAATTCATTCTTCAAGTTTAGAGAACACGAACTTGCACCGGACATCTAGCAGGTTGGGAATTTCTTTCCTCTATATCAGCATGTTATGTTGCTAAGCTGTGATGCTCAGTGGGTTAGGTGAATTACATGCATTTTTGATTTTAGAATAGTATCCCATTACATTGGGTTTAACCAGGAGGAATCCCTTCATAAATTGAGGAATATCTGTGGTCTGGAATGATGCTAGAAGTATGAGCCTCATTTAAGAGAGTTACCTATGTTTAAGATGCATATAAATCAGGAGGAAGAGAAAGGCTGGTAATTGCCACTCTGTAATACATGACTGTATGCACTGACATATTCCTATGGAATCACAACCAGAGGAGCCATCCATTTAGAAAACACAGAGGGGATGGCACACTAGTCAGGTAAGTGTTAATGAAAAGAGGTGGGATTAGAAGGGGGCCAAGCATAAGATGGCCTCATTGTCAGTCTTAAAATGGAGTGATGGGGCAGCTGAGAGCAGGAAGTCTTTGCTGTCCTATCTCATAGCTGTGTCTGTGGGTCCCTTCTCCATTTTTATAGTAAATCATGGAGGAAGTGATGCTCAAGTTCCTAGGAGACAAGTAACAGCATGCTGCCCTGCTTGCCTTTGGAGCATTGAGCTGCATATTTTGGTGGGTGGTAGAAAAAGATTGCACCTTTTTCCGGATGACTTTCCCACATGACTCAGTATGCTTGTTGACGTCAACATATTGATGTACTACTGGATGACTGAGAGGATAGGAGCAGGTTTGGTGGGTTCAACCTCTTTCATATGAGACAGGTTTTAATGTTTTTGCTTTGGAAAAAAAACGAAACACCCAGCCCTATTGCTTTTTTGTTAAATTAAAGGGTACTTTACGCATTGTAAATTCCCCTGTTGTAGATCTTGCCTTTGACTTGGGTGACAACACATGCATGTCTGAGTGTTCCTGCTATGTGGCATTAATTCTAATCTAAAGAACTGGGGCTTCAGGAGGAGTCCCATGCTGGGTGGCACTGTTCAGGAGGAAAGGCCTGCAGCATCGTGAGTGTCATATAGCAGAAGCAGCTTGAAAACTAAGCTACTTTCCTCTTGTACTAAATCCACGATACTGACAATGGAGTTAGAATTACCTACTTTGAGGGGTCCATTTGAGGGTAGTTGTAACAGAATTGACAAAGGGAAGACAAGAGTATCAGGGAAACCATTCCCAAGTAATCCTAACTCATAAAGCCATGCTGGCACTTTCTAGGAATGAAGTGATTGATTTACCCCAACGAGGAAAGCCAGACTATGGTCTGAGGTCTTTAGGTCTCCAAGTTTGCCTGCCTCAAAATATTCAGTGATAGCCTGAAGTAAAACTCACCCACTCTCACTACTCCCCCAAATTTATAATCTGATCAGCAAACAAGGCTGGCCCAAAATGAAACAATAGTAAGACATAACACACTGTAGCAGATTGTAAGTATTGTAGTTCTTTCAAGACATAGGGCAGTTGTGAGCCAGGACAACCAGGAAGCCTTCTGGAAAAGTTGGATTTGGGCTGGCTCTGAGTTCTTCCTTCTTTTGGATTCACATAAGATTTGAATCCTGGATTTACCAGGACTTGCCTTTGGCAAATACCTAAGATCTCTGAGGCTCAGTATCCTTCCCTACAAGACAGGGATGATTATATCCTAGTTTTTTTGTGAGTATTAAATCGCAAAGGACCTAGCTGAGTAAACAGTTAATAATATTGAATCCTTTCATTGTTTTCATGGCTGGAGGGAATTTCTTGTTACTCAGCATGGTTCACCAATGTGGACACGGCTCTTAGGTTTGGAAGACTGCTGTTTCTCCCTGCCAGGAAGGAGATAGTGCCATCAACAAACTGCAAGTCAGCAGCTGCTTTCCCTAACCACGTACCTACCCAGTTTAAACTGCAAGTCTCTGTTATACCAGCAACTTCAAGGCATCGCTTACACCAAAAGGGATATTTTGTCTCAGTACCGATTTACCTAAAAACAATTCCCAATCTTAAATCACACACCACATATTTGCAAGTTTCAATTTTCCCTTCTAGCTTTTCCTAATTTATAAATATTTTCCAATTTCACTATACATGAAATATGAAGCTATAAAGGAAGCTATAAAATCCTAGCTCTGCACCTGAGTGCCATTCATTCTGAAAAAGCAGGCTTGGGAATCTATGCTCTAAGAAAATATTAAATCAATAAGAATTTGGTCATGAATTACAGTGTAGCATAAGTGCTAGGGGGCATGGACACTGGATCTAGATGGCCTGGACTTGCTTCCTAGCTCTGCCACTTTACAAGCTACGTGACTTTCAGTAAATTATTTATCTTCTCTGAATCTCAGTTTACTCATCTGTTGAATGGGAAAATAATCCTATATATCTCAGAAGGTCGCTGTGGTGAGCTGAGCCCTTTGGAGCAGTGAATGGCTAACATAAATACACCAAATGTATGTTAGCCATAATTAGCATCATTAGCTCCTGGTAAAATGGGGAGAAGGAAGATTCCAGGCCCTCAGGGGTGCTGTCCCCCTAAAGAAGAGGGTATGAAGAGAACAAGCACTGTCAGGGCTTGTGATAAGGAGGCAAAATAACACGCTAAGGAAGGCAGGAGCCTTGCTGCCAAATCCTAATGAGAGGCCCAGGCTGGATCACTGACAGGAATCTACCATCAGAGAGTCCCTTTAGAATTTGACAGTCTCTGTTCTAGTCTCTCGGATTCCTAGATACAGTCTCTCTGCCAGCTGGCCCAAGCCTCAGATCAGCGAGGATGACACGCTACCACAGAGCGAATCAGTGACACACCCTTTGTTCTGTCTCTTGGACCTCTGCGTGCCACTGTATGGACATGTCCAGCTTGGCAGACAGCTGGCATCTTAAGGATTCAGGTCGTTATCAGATGGACACTGGCTAAACAGAGTCCCTCGAGGCCTCCGCGGTGTGTGTGCCCGCGCACGTAGGCCTGCATACCTCATATCTCTGCCCAGGCAATTACATCCCAGCCACCCTGCCCCATTCCAGGGCAGCTGGGGCCGGCTGGGGCGCAGCACTTGGGGTGGCAGCCAGGCATTTTTCCTCATTTTTGATTCCAAAGGCATTTTCTTCTAAGCTTGGGCTTTCACTGTGGTTTCCAACCCGGGAAAACAAACCTGAAAGGCAGGAACTAAGCTGCGTCTGCTCGTGGTTTGTCTTTTGCTGCTCTGAAATGGAGCCAAAATCACGGCCTCTGCCCTCCAGGACAGAACAACTAGAAGCAGTGTGTCCTGCTTTCCCAGCAGCTGTCTGTCCTCTGAGCAGGCCGCATATGCCCACCAGGTTAGCAGTGCCCTGTGTGCTCTGCTCTTTAGATCTGTATTTCAGTTTAGTGGTGGATTCAGAGTCTGAGCCAAGGGCACGCTGAGGCATGGTCTGCTGGCCAGGATCCAGGCTTTGCAGCCCACCCAGCTGGCCTCTTCATCCAAAGTGACTCCTGTGGTTCTGACGACAGTTTCTGACAACTCCACTTGGTGTGGGAAATCTCCCTGTGTAGATTCTCCAGAGGACAATGTTTGATTAGCAACCATCAGTGCCATTTATTGATCCTTGCTCTGTACCAGGCAGCAGGCGAAGGGTGCTTTACTGAGCAACTCCACACAGTGCCCCCACTCATGACTGCAGGGTGACTGGCTCTGCTTTGAAGTTGGGGTCCCTGAGGTGTGATGATTTTAGGTGAATTGCTCAAGGCCATCTAGGCAGGAAGTGGTAACCCCAGTTTTTGAATGAGGGTCTGGTTCAGTGCATTTCCCTAATCACGATGCAGCCCACCTCTCTGACATCGCTGTGTGTATGTTGCCCAGGATCAGATCAGTACCAAAGAATGCTCCTCCTCCTTGGCATTACTTGTCCTTTCAGCCAGCAGGGCCCAGCAGCTTTGCTGTTAGGGAGAATAATGCCAACGTTGAGTTACTTCCTTATTGATTGTTATTACTTTTTAAAAAAAACTTTTTGAAGCTAACAGTCAAATGAAGGCCTCACACATGCAAAGCAGGTGCTATACCACTGCACCACAACACCTGCCCTGATTTCTATTACTACTTCAATTCAACAAATATTTAGTGAGCCTGTATTTTATGCTAGTTGTTATACTATAGCTAGTAGAGAAAGCCACAAAATTGCTTTCAAAGGAAATTGCTTTCAAAGAGCTTATAGTTTATAAAGCAATAATCCCCCCAAGTTCCCAAGATAACCCCCAAGGCCCTTTAAGATAAACCCTGCTTTCTCTTTCACTTTCCTCCTTATCTTAATCCTTGAGAGTTTTCTGAGTTCTTTACCACCACAGGGCCTTTGCACCTTCTATTCCATGCAGCCTGTATTCCTGCTTTCCTGGGTTAATGCTTTACCCATCAGGCATCAGTTTACAGCTCTGTCACCCCTCTGGATTAGGCCAGATGTCCCCTGTTTCATCTCATCAATTGCTCCCACCATTTTAAATTTCTACAATCATTTGATTAATCCTTCAGCCTCCTTTGGCTCATAGAGGATGCCGAAATGCTTTTGTTATTCATCATTATATTCCTGGTACCTAATAGTTGTTTGCTAAATACTCTTTCCTGATGCAAATTACAGATCATATATTAAAGAAAAAACTGTAGTACGTTAAGCCCTGTTCTTCTGAGTAGCAGCTGTTAGGACAGGATTAAACAAGCCAGGGTTTTATGAGGGAAGGTCTATGGGAAAATCTGGTGAGAGAGCCGGAGGAGGCTGGGAGAGGCTTCAGACTGTGATGCAAGCTGAACCTACAGTAAGGAAGGTTGGGGGTGCACTCTGCACCTCATTGCGCAGTGCAAGAGAAGTTAGCAGTGCCATCAGGATGTGGGCAACCTGTGTCAACCACTGATCTGCACAGCATCCTGAGGCCAGCCAGTGCCCCTGCTGCAAGCACTGGTTGGCTCGGGCTGCCTGTGGGAGGCCTGGGTTGGCCCTGGCGAGGTCTCTGTGCTGCAGGTGGATTGGGGCGCTGTGTTCCTTGTGATCCCTGTGCGTGGAAGTCTGGGCACCCATTCTTCTGGCTGCCTGGGCAGTTCCAAGACCAGCAGCAGTAATTTCCAGTTTATACAAAGGGGAAAATTACCCAAATCTGTATCTTCCTTAAAAGAGCAAGGAATCTTAATTTGGAGGCCCAACAGGTATTTGTAGAGTGCACACTGTGTTCTTGTCTGGCCCTGCAGAGTCTGCAGGACGGCTACCCATGGGCTCACCTTAGGCTGCTTCTAAGTGAGTTAAGAGACAAAATTTCACCTCCGTGCCTCTGAGCCTGTTTTTCTGCGATGAAGACAGCACCACATCCCTTGAGGGACATATGATGATTAGATCCAGAAACTTCTATGGATGGGGTAGGTGCTCAACATTTTAGGATTTGAATACGAGCTTCCAAAAAGTAGTGGTTGCTTGTCCTCCCCACATTTTCAGCTTTTTTACTCACTTCCCCAGGGACCAACCTTTTTTGTTTTGGTTTGGTTTGGTTTGTTTTCGAAGAAACTTTTGGCTTAGTGAGTGTGCCGGCCTTGTAATTACTCTCATCACCAGTCCCCTGGGGCTTTTTCTTTAAGCTCATTTCAAGTGAAAGAACCACAGTTCAAATGTGTGATTAGCACCAAGGGAAGATTTGGTATCCAGTTACCACCTTTAATGGTAGCACACTTCCTCTTCTGGGAAAGCCCCGGGTGTGCACTTGGCACAGGGAGCTCCCTGGGGGCAAGCTCTTCCCTCCTGACCCTGTGGCACTGTGCCACACGCTAGCGCTCCATCACAGCTCAGTCACAGGGGCAGCACTTGGTCATGCTGTCTCCTTACGTTACCCTCCTGCTCCCTGAGGGAACTGGGCTTGGTGTGGTTTGGGTGGCCTCCTCCTCTTTCCTGTAGACTGGAAGAGAGGGATGGATACATGGGCAGATGAGAATGGAATAATGGAGTAGTGGGGAAACCATGGCAGTTTAGGAGCATCATAGGTCAAACAGCCATGCATGCTCTTAAGTAGGGGCCAAAGTCTGAGCTGCTCAGGTGACAGTGTCCAGATAGAGAACAGAAGTGAGACAGAGTGACTGGTCCCAGAGTACTACAGTAATTTAGGAGAGAGAGAGACAGAGACAGATAGAGAGAGACAGAGAGACAGAGACAGTTAGAGACAGAGAGACAGAGGCAGAATCATTACAGTACAAATGAAAATAAGGGGCAGATAGAAGAGAGAGCTTTGAAGGTGACCCAGGGTTTGAGCTTCCATGGCAGGGGACCCCAATGAGTGAGAAAGTCCAAGAGGGAGGGTGCCAGTCTAGGAGTGGGGAGCCTCACATAGATCATATATGTCTGAGAGGCTGGTGAGATGTACCTCTGCACACAGCTGGCAGGTACTGGAAATTCAGATCTGGAAGATCTAAAGATTTTGGAGTTGTTATCCAGGGATACCAGTTGAAATGGCAAGTTGTTTAACTTCTTTGATTACCTAAAGAAAGGGTTTCTGGGTGGCAATGGGTGGGTGAATGTTTTCTTGTTCCTGGCTGACCAGTCCTGATCCCCTCAACACAGTCTTTGGATCCTTGAGATTCCAAAAAAGGGTTGCATTAACTTTTCCCTGCTCCAACTTTGCCTTTTTTCCCTCAGTTGTCCAGCTTCTAATTCTGCAAACAACAGCTGGAGAGAGTATGTGAGCGCCAGCTCAACAGCTGTGTGCTAAGAATCAAGAAGGAGTTCTTGATGAAGATACTATCTGTCTTCCATTGCTGCCAAACTAAGTGTGTGTATCTCTGTCAGGGCGGGGGTGGGGTGGGGTGGAGAAAGTATAAATTTGGGACTTAGCTGGAAGCTGTCTCTAGGTCTGGGCCTTGAGGAGGGACACTGGGATCTAAGAATATGCAAAAAGATTAAAAGTTTGAGACAAAGCTATTGTCCCCAATCCCAACTGGTGGAAAGGGAGGCCTCTTCCTGGAAAGTGGATAGGGGTTTCCATGTGTGGTTTTATTCTTGGCCAAATATAAGCCTCAAGCTAGGTAATCTGCTTCTAATCATAATTTGGATTAACTGTCAGACTAAACAAATGTTTGTTTGTCTGAGGGGGCCATTGCCAGGCACCAGAGGGGTGAGGTGACCTCCTTCAAGAGCTGAGAAACTCCCCCGTGGTAGGCTCTTTCCAAAGAGAGGGCAGGAGGTAACCTCTGCTGAGCATTCTGGCTGCCTCAGTCTGGAGCCATCCCTTAGGGCTGCTGTTGGTTCTCAAACAAGTGAAGTTCCACTGTCCTTCCCCATCCTTGCACATTTGGCAATGTCTAGGGACTTTTGGTTGTCACCAAAGGAAGGAGGATGAGGTGTTACATCTATCTAGGAGGGTAAAAGCCTGGGACATTGTAAACATGATGCACACAGTAGGTCCTATAACAAATAATTATCCCGAATATCCATTGTCCTCTGTCCTAGAGCCAACTTTAACTAAAACTGCGTCCCTGTCAATGTTTGTTCCTAAAATATACATTATATTTTCTGATTTCCCTTCGCTTTCCTATTTCTTGTTCTCTTCTTTCCTTCCTTCCCTTCCTCTTGGCCTTCTGTCCCTTTCCTTCTTCCTTCCTTCATTCTTTTCTCCCACTTTTCTTTTCTTCCTTCCTTTTTGCTATTTATAGTATAGTGACTAAACCACTAGATTTAACTAAAGCATCCACTCAGACTGGTGCTTCCCATCAAGGCAAAGCAAAAAAGCATAAAATTCATTAGAGTGATTTTCATGTTTCCTGAAGAAAAGTTACTAAGGGCTTTGCAATCTTTGCCAATGTCTTTCTACAGATTGAACGAGAGAAGAGTGGTAACAAGTGTTCTGGGAAGTGGCAGTTGCTCAGATAGCCATTTACCAAATTATTCTTGTGTAAAAATTTAAGATTTACCATTAAGTAGTGTGTGCAATGCCAGCAGGTCCATTCATCATTTCTGTGTGGATGGTTCTTGGAGTTGCATGATGAGACCATCTTGGTTTTTGAAGTCCCTTCAAACTCTTCCATTCTATCCCGATTGCTCTGTGAGTCAAATCCTGAATGGCAGCTGCATTTCTTGTCAGGAATTCTTAGCAGAGCTGAAAGGCAACTATGAGAAGCATTCTGAGGAGGTGGCACACACCCAGGAGGCCTCCTGCTCCAGACAGATGGCCTGACAAATGCTGGTACACAAATGTCCTCTGTCAGGTCAGTCTGTGACACTGCTTCCTGGCATCCTGAGCTTTCAGAAGGTGTGTCTCTATGATATGGCTACTTGCTTGACTGTTTACCATTTTTCTATCCTCCAGAGTGTAACCCTGTGTGTATTTTGTTTATTACTGTATCGCCAGCACAAAGCTTGGTACACACTAGGTGCTCAATAACTGCTCACAAGATTAATGGAGTAAAGACAGTAACACAAAGTGCATATCTACATGGGTGGAGAAACACCTAGAAGATCAAGGCCAAGCTGAGCAAAGTCTCAAAGTCCCTCTCCCCTCCCCTGAAAAGTTGGGAACAGGAATTCTCATATGATCCCTGAGGTAGCATAGGAAAAGATATTAAATCACGCCTTTCTAGAATGACATCTGTGAGGTATAAGAGAGTTTAAATTTTATAGATCATAATGGATGGAGTCATTGTCCACTTTATTGAATGTTCTGCTCACTGTGGAGGGCAGCAAGCTCTATGTTCTTCCTGAGAGGCCAAGCCTCTGGATGAAAGGCAAGGCCAAGTCCTGCATGCCTAAGAGTTCGTGACCCTCATAACCTTCCTGGCAAGAGGCAAAGTTCCTTGCCACAGGAACCACCTTGAAATGGCCTGGGGTTGCCCCTGTGGCCAGTCTGAGTCATGGGAGCTGGACACTGGAATGGGAGCCAGAGCCTTGGAGACAGCCAGAGGGAATGTTGAGGGGACAGTGCTCTTAGGTTCCCCCATAGTCTTTTTTTTTTTTTTGACTGAATATGCCAAGTAGGAGAGAAACTGAAAGGAACTAAGCCCAAAATAACCTAAACCTTAGGCTCTCAGATTGTTTGTCTTCATTAAAAAAGTTCTCTTGTGTTTGAAGTACACCCTAGTGAGTCAAGCATGTTTCATCAGTTTTGAAAATAACCAACTTTTGGAGGGAGCTAAAGATGGCTGATCAGTGAGCAACAAAATACAAAGCCTTCCAGGAGAAACAATTCATATGTCAGAATAAAACATCCTGGAGAGACCCAGACAGAGGGAGATGGATCCTTTTGACACAGGAAGAAATTAAAACGTAAAAAAGCTCGTCAAACACGCAGTCTTGGGGCTACAATTGGAACAGCTAAAATTACCCAACAAGGCATTTTCACTGCATCCCGCCATGTTTGCACCAGCCTGAATTCACAAATTCGTGCCAGCCAGTAGAGCCGCCCAAACTCGTTCTGCTGCCACTCACAGGAACCACAACTGTGCTGAAGTCAGGGGTTGGTAAGTCCAACAGAGAGCAGAGCTGCCGAAGGGACCTTCATTAATCTGCGATCAGTGCTGAGAATGAGACCCCCCTGCCCACAGGAAGGGTGCAACCAAATGGGTGACATGTTAGAATCAGGCAGGAGGATCCTGAATTGGGAGCGACAGTGACTTCAGTTGGTTGCTCCCTCCCCAGAGCAAATTTGTGGGATTTGCTTGGACTAGGTCACGCCCCTGACCGGGACCCAATGAGCCATCCCAAATCAGTTCCCTGTGCCTTGCACACACTAACCTGGTGAAGGCCCCTGAAGTTTGGCTGGCCTGGTGGGAAGGGGCTGGCTGCTTACACCTCAGTGACAAGAGCAGGTAGGAGAGGGCGGAGGTCCCTTGTCAGCATGCTTCGGAGGAACCGTGGCCGACAAGGAAGGAGGCTGGGACCTCCACTGTGCACCTGTGTGGAGAAAGCTGGGACCATGACAGGAGAGAGAGGCAAGAGGAGGCCCCCAGCCCAGAACCCTGAGAGCACTGATCCAGGAGAGGGAAAAACAAGGGAGACTGAGGGCAGCAAATATGCACCATCAGATATGGCTTCAATAGACATTAGGAGATATCTTCAAGACCTTGTAGACAAGCTCAAAACTGAAATATTAAATCAGGTAAAGCAAGATATGAGTAGAGTAATAAAAGAAATGCTAAGCACCTCTCAGGAAGACATAGATGGAAGAAGGGAGGAACACAAAAAAAGGAGAGAAATATTCGATAAAGAATATAAAGAAAATATAGAATACATGAAGCAAATTCAAAGAGACTACCAGGAAATTAAAAACTCCAATGAAAGCTAGCAAAACTCCTTAAAAGAAACTAAGGATAGACAAGTTTGCAATGTGTGATCATAAAAGAAAAGATCTCTTAAAAATAACAAGGAAACAGGTAGTAACAATAAAAAGGCTAGAAGATGACAAGAGAATCTATAATTTTAAGAATAAGAAACATGAACAAAGAAGCAGGAATACAAACAGGTGAATTACAAAGGCTATTCACAGAAATAATTAAGGAAAACTTCCCAAGCATGGGAAAAGAAAATGACATTCGGTTATGTGAGGCATACAGAACTCTAGCCACCTACAACCAAAACAGAGCTACACCCAGACATATAATAATCAAGATACCAGAAATTCAATATAAAAACAGAATATTAAAAGCCATCAGAGAAAAGAAACAGATTACCTATAAAGGTAAGCCCATCAAGATCACAGCAGACTTCTCGATACAGACCATCAGATCAAGAAGAGCTTGGAGCGAAGTATTCCAAGCCCTGAAAGAAAAAACCTCCAGCCCCGATTGATGTACTCTGCAAAGCTGTCACTAGAAATTAATGGAGAAACAAGATGCTTCCATGATGAAGAGGAATTGGGGGAATTTGTGACTACCAATACAACCCTACAGAGAATACTGAAGGACATTCTAGAGAGAGAGAAAAAAATACCAGGATTTTAGAAACAGTGGCAGAAAGGTCTCAAAGAATGGGGCAGGCTGTAATAGAATGAAGGAGAAAAATAGACAAACAAAGGCAGAAAAATAGCATAGCAGAATGAGCCAGAGAAGGATGGCTAGAATCTCTAACATAGATGGCCTTGATACACTATATTGTTAATAGTGTACCAGGATTTAAAACCCACATTACTCACACCACTCTGCTTAGATGTATTATATTCTGTTCCAGTCATTCTACCAGTACTAGATTTGAGGGCACAGACAATTATCCCCAAAATAACAGGATATAGTATGGTAATCATCCTTAATTTCCTATTAACTTAATCTAAAGCTCTGTATAACCTATACTGTTTTATCATGACTGATCATAATTGAATCTGGTTTGTTAGATTGCTGTTTTCTATTGACAGATTTTATTCAAAGCTGTTATGATTGATAGTATCAAGTCTGAGAGTATAGGCAACTGCACTGAAGATGACAAGATTCACTAGAATATCCACTCTAGTTTATTACCTGCCTTTGAAGTTTTATACTGTCTATAATGTTTTATTTTTATTAATATTGCTATGTATTGCTATATTCAATTATGCCTGATGATATAGACAGTTCTATTGAAGATAACAAGAAACAACACAATAATCATTGTAGATAACCTTTTACTGTGGTTTTATACGACTTTTTGGTTTCATGTTTTTATAGGAATTTGTCTGATTTTGTCTTGCTAGGTTTTTTTTTCCCCCTCAAATAGAGACAGGATAAAAATATGTGTAGAGATTCATGCATCCATAGCTGTTTACAGTTTCACTGTTTGAATATCTACTTTGTATGCTTAAATTTTGTAACTTGAACAACTATTTCTAAGAGGACAATATGTAATTTATCAACTAATGATTTCTTACTGTTTATCTTTTTTTTGAAATTCTGTATTATCTGTATCCTTTACATATTTTTTCTCTTTAAGTAAAAAGAAAAGAAAAGAATCAACTTTTAAGAAATAATTCACTCACTTCTGAAATGCACAGATCTTTGTAGGGTAAGTATAGGATTTTAGAACTGCCAAATAGACTAGGAGATGGAGAGAGGCCTATACCGGCCAGGGTGTGGGGGGCTCGGAGAAGAGGGATTAACACAAGGAGGCAGGCAACTTTGGGAATGGAAACGTGTTCTCATTTTATTAATGGTGTGCAGGAATTGTTATGTGATTCTGAATGTTTATAGAATACAGATGACATGGGTCCCCCTCTACTGAGAGCCTAGGGGCAGGACTTGAAGAATTCCACTTCCCTGCCACAACTCTGTGTGTGAGAGTGCGAGAGCATGTGCAAGTGTGTGTGTGTGTGTGTGTGTGTTGGAAGAAGATTTGGCCTAAAGATTTCAATTGAAATGTTGGTACTAGTTTGGAGGATGAGGTATATATGAGGTATGATCAAAAACTATGGTAAATGCTAAAAAATTTTTTTTTAAATTTAGCACAGTAAAAGACACATTGCTATTCATTCTCCTCAAATCCCATATCCTTGTTTTGAGTACATTTATTCCATCATTCTTGATTCACTCTCTCCTTCCTTCCTTCCTTCCTTCCTTCCTTCCTTCCTTCCTTCCTTCCTTCCTTCCTTTCTTTTTCTTTCTTTCTTTCTTTCTTTCTTTCTTTCTTTCTTTCTTTCTTTCTTTTTCTTTTCCTTCCTTCCTTCCTTCCTTCCTTCCTTCCTTCCTTCCTTCCTTCCTTCCTCCCTCCCTCCTTCGCTCCCTCCCTCCCTTCTTTCTTTTTCTTGCCATTTTCTGAAGCAGTTCTGGAAGTCCTCTTTTGTCAGTGTCTTTAGTTGCACAGTCATGGCCGCCTTGATGTCTTGGATCACTTCAAAATGTTACCTTTCGGGGTCATTTTGACTTTGAGGAAGAGCCGTAAGTTGCATAATGTGAGATCCAGTGTATGTGTAGATGAAGACATACTGTAATGATTTTACGAGCCTGTCTTTCCGCTGGATGACACTTAGCAGCAATGTTCACCATTTTCTGATCACACCTTGTAGAAGCCCTCATGATAGTGGACTTCCACAGCTGTTTCAGGAAGAGACAAGAACAATGGGATAAGTATGTTCATCGTGAGTGGGAGTGTAGTGTGTCTTTTACTGTAATAAAGTTTTCAAATTTAAACATTCACTATATGTTTTGACTTACTTTTTACTTGTAGAAGGAAAATTCATAGAAAGAGATGATTGCATACTGTTTGAAAAGCGTTTTGAGATCCCCTGGTGAAGGTTAATTAGAAATACGAGACATGACTCCTGGGTATGTGATTATGGTGTTACGGTGTATGATTATATGTTAAGCTGGTGCTAGACTATTCAAATATACCCTTCTCCTGTATCCCGAACAGAAAGGTATGTGCTGGGCACAAAAAGGAAAGGAGAAAGGATGGGTGGAAAAAGAAGATGCTGGAGAAAAGACTGTGGTACAGAGGGCCTTCCACACCTACACCCACATCCACGGATTCAACCAACAGAGGAGTATAGACTTTTTCTTGTCATGATCTCTAAACAATACAGTATGACAACTATTTTTATGGCATTTATATTGTATTAGGCATTAGTTATGAGTTCTTTAAGGAACTGTTTGTTTTTACAGTTTTTGTTTTTATTAGTACATGTTCCCATTACATAATGATTACATTCCTTATGGGGAGCTGATTCATGTATATGTAACACATGTCAATTCTTTTTTCATCCCTTTTCCCTCCATCTCTTGATCCCCTTTCCTTTGAAAAAGATCTATCTCCCTACTTCCTTGTATCTACTTCTTTATATTTTGGGTTTCTCATATAAGAGAAATCATATGATATTTAAGCTTGTGTGTCTGATTTACTGCACTTAACATTATGGTCTCAAGGTGCATCCATTTTCTTCTCTTTTTTCTCTTTCTTTTCTTTTCTTTTCTTTTCTTCTTTCTTTCTTCCTTTCTTTCTTTTTTTTTTTGAAGGGAGTCTTTTTGAGACAGAGTCCCACTATGTAGTTCAGGCTGGCTCTAAGCTTACTTTGTAGCCCAGGCTGGTCTTGAACTTGCAACAATCCTTCTGCCTCAGTCTCCCAAGTGCAGGGATTATAGGTATAATCCCACACCTGGCTCTATATCCATTTTCTTAGAAATGACTCAACTTTATCCTTCTTGATAGGGTAGTACTGTGTTGTATTTGGGGAGATTAAGTAGGTTAGATGCAAATATTATGCCTATTAATATATGGGATTGAGCAGTAGAGATTTTGGAATCTTTGGGAGCCATACAACCAAATCTCCTACAGAGTCTATAGGATGGCTGCTCATGGTGACCTGCAGAGAAGACAGCACAGAGAGCCTAGAGTCCTCACAGACCAAAGACCAGTGGAGTTTTCTCTCTTTTCCCTCTATGATCTAAGCTCTGCTAACTTTTGGAGGATCTGACTGTTCAAGGATTCAAAGGGGATTCATGACTACTGTATCACCATGTTGGAAACTACTTTCAGTTTTTTTTTTTTTTGATTGGTACCAGGGATCGAACTCACGACCACGTGCTTACAAGGAAGATACTTATGCCATTGAGCTAACTCCCCAGCCCATACTACTTTCAGTTTTTCAAAGGAACTGCAGAAATTTTTATTTTTGTGTTACTAATATTATAGGGATAATAACCATAAAGGATTAAAGTCTTTATTATTCTCCACATGTGTGGTGTATCCCTTAAAATTTGAACATCTCTTTTTCAATAAAGTTTTTTTTAAGAGGAAGCACACTATCTCATATCTGATACTGAGCAGGAATGAGGTCCCTCTTGGACTAGCAGCTACCTCCGAAACCTATCCCTTAACCTAACCCTACCCAAACCCTAATCAGAGGATAGCAACTGTGTTCCTATTAAACCTCACACTCCATATCCAGCTTGACTTCTGAACTTGCTACTCTTTTGTTCATGGCTTTGGGCAAGTTATAAAAGCTATTCAGAGTTTTTTAACCTTCTCACTTCTGAAACAGGATAGGAATAGTATCAGTGCTTTTGTGCCATTTTGAACATTAAAAGAGTAATCATTTATAGCATTCATACAGGATGTAGTGAGTAACAAACATCAAGTAAGTGCTCTTCTGCTTCTAGCTCCTTCTGCTTCCATTATAACTATCTCCTAGGAAGCCATAGCCTGATTTAAAGCAAATTATTATGATCATTATTTCCTCTATTATTAATACAGTTGCTCCAAGAAAGATTTAAAGCCCAATGCTCAAACAGATACAATTATTTTTGGTACTCTTCTACTTCTGTTTAGTTTTTCTCCTTTCCTGATGCTTTACCGTGGCTTGAGATTTTAGGGATATGATAAACACACCTACCATGAATGTGAACTAATGAAGGTGAAGATACCTCAGTCCATACTTTTTGAAGAAACTGGAAGCTCTAATTTGTTTTTCAGAAAAACAAAGGAGTCCATCTTATAAACTTCTAGAACTTTGAAACTGGACTCCAGAGAACAGGTACTTCAATTCCAGCATAGGCAAATGATTCATGCTTGGAGACAGTTGTATCTGGTTTGCAGCAGAAGGGCTAAACTATGAGTTAGACAATTAGGAACAATAAGTTCATGGCATGAGTAATGGAAAAACTGCTTCTATTGAACTGTCCTGTGACAATATGTCATCATTCTTCAGAAAGGGATAAGATTGCATACAAAATTTACTGAAAAGGATATTGCTGAAGTTTCCATCCTGATACTCTTTATGAATATCTTTGAGGGGCCAATATCTTTCAGTTCTAAGTACTGAAAATAGCTGTTACTTCTAAAATAACTGGTGTTATGGTTTGTGTCTGGATGTCCCCCCAAAGCCTCATGTACTTTTAGATGGGGCTTTTTTTGGAGGTGGCTGAATCTAGAGTTTGTGATTGATTCACATTTCAGTGCTAGGATTAAGGGTGCTGGGATTAAGGATGGATGATTGCTAGATCAGTCCACTGACTGGATTGGTAGCACCTTAATTCTAGCAGGATGGATAAGATAAAATTTCCCTTTATTTTGATCTCCCTGGTTTTTGTGGTCTTCTGCCATGAGCTAGTTCCCCTCTTCCATGTCTATCCTGCCTTGTAGCCAGCTGATTGTGGACTGAAGCCTCTATAAATTGTGTGCTAAATAAATCTTTCACCCTTTAACTTTGGGTGTCAGATATTTTGTCTCAGCAATGAAAGGAAAGTAACCAAAACAATAGGTTTATAAAATTTTTATTTTTAAGAAATTCACTGTTAGTGTTCTTTTGGATTAAGGAGTCATGGTTGTATACATACTTTGGTTTATTTTTGTTCGATAAACACCATAAATTTAATAATGTTAAAATGAATCCTTAGAAATTAAAACATTGTGCTCTATTTCTGGTGCTATTTACTCACATCTAATCTAAAAGATTGCTTTGAAATTATGTTTATGCAAAAGTAATGATGTTTATAGAAACAGTATTCAGGAATGTTTACAAAGATCCACATTTCCTTTGAAATGAATCAAAGTCAAAAGACATATAGTTTTCTTGAAACTCTTGTTAGATGTAGAATTTATCATCCCTCTCATGCATTGATAAAGGCTTTTATCGTGAGCTTGACGCAACTTCCTGGCGTGCCTTAGGGAGCTATGCAATGAGGTCTACTTCTTCAAGCAAGGGCACGGGGTCTACTCTGTATACCTCTCTGACCCATTCCCCTCACCAAACAAACAAAAGACAACAAGGATCGTATTACATTACTCTTGTATGTGGGCCAGTAGTACATGTGTACCTTAGCCACGTGTGTGCTACAAAGGTATAAGCCTGGGATTTGTCCCATACTCACATGCAGCCTCTGATATTGTTCCTCCCTTCGAGCAGGGAATAGCAAAGCAAGATCGCCTTCCAGGATGAGGGATGGGTCATGGAGAGAAAGGACAGATTTGCGTACTCAGATCTTGGGACTGGTATCCAGCTTCTTCAGCAGCTTGTGGATATATGTCACCATAATCACCAGTGGCCTTTATTAGCTTTTCCTCTGTGTATGCCTTTGTGAAATGTGGGATTTGGTTATTTCTCTAGCTGACTGCCTTTCTGGTATTTCTGGGTTTTGTTTTGTTTTTTCCTCCTCCTTGGTTGACTTTATTCATTTAATTTGGAGTGGATAACTACTATATTTCAGGCAGGCATTAGTTCAGAAAAATGCACATAACCCATACTTGCCCTTAAGGAGCACAAGGGGCACTGAAAACAATTTCCATTCAATGTAACAGTGACTCCAAAGAGTTGTGTATAAAGATCAGGGAGATAGGAATGGAGGTGACATTTGAGTAGGGTCTTGGAGAATATTGTCCACTCTGATTTTTCCATTAATTGAATTACTTTTTCTGTTTAGTAGCAACCAACCTTCTAGAAGGGGAAGTATAAGCCAGTAATTCATTTTGGATTAATTCAGAAGACTAACTGACAGAATCTATTAGCTAAAGGCTAGACTCTTATTTCAAGCAGTCCAGTGAATATTCAGGCCTTAATCATTGCAGTTAGCAGAGCACAAATCCATGTGGAAAGTGGAATCTCTGGAACTTACCCTCAAGTCTCCCCGATGTAAATATGTTTTAGGTATGGTCTTTGACTTTGGCAGTTTCTAGAATTAGCTCTGCTTTGTGTTCAAAATGCCTAGCTTTTTGATCTTATGGTAGATACTCAGAAAATTAATGAAATGTTTAAACTGCTATAAAAATGAAAATTAAGATCATTTTTGAAGAACCGTTTTTAATTTAAATTCAGAATGTCACAAAGTAAAAGTGGGATAACCTGCTGTTTCTTAGGGCTCATTAGCAGCCCTAGTAGTGGGCAGAATTATGCAGATTTTTTTTCAAGTTACTTTTATGAGCCAAAACCATCAATGTCAACCATGTGACATAGTATCTATTATTTCTCTGGCTATACAAATAGTTCTCTAATTTGATGTTAACAATAGAAAATTTTTCTCTGTAGTAAATACTCTTTTATTTTAGACTTAGTAGTTTAAGAACTTATTCCCTCCAAAACCAACAACAATAACTCCCCCACTTAAATTTAATAATGAATTTCAGTTGTCACTATTTATTATATCTAGACCTTGATAGTACTTCTCTTTATCTTCTGTCTTAGGGTTGAGATAGTTTCCATCCAGCTGATTTCCAGCTTAAATAGAATTCTTTGCCTCTAAAACGTGAAATTGGGTGGACCAAGTGGTAGATGGTAGAAATACCAGCTATTCCGGAGAGGAAACTGAGGCAGGAGAATTGTGACTGTGAGGCCAGCCTGAGAAATTCAATACAGAACCTGTCTTAGAAAATTAAACAAAACCAAACAAAAATATCGAAGACAAAACCTCATGATGCTGGCATAGCATTTGAAAGTAGCACCTATGTTTTTATTTCCAATATGAAACTTAAAAACTACTATTTTGAATTTCTACTGAACTTGAATCTGTTGGTATTTTAATACATATTGGTCACTGCTACTAGAACTCAAGCTCCTTTAGAACAAGGAATGTGTATCATTTATCTTTGTATCTAATGGTGTATTACATAAAGGAGGACCTAAAGAAGTATTTGTTTAATATATATCATATTTTTTCTAGACATTCCTAAATTAAACCATTAAATGCAGGTTTCTTTGTGCAATGTGAAAAAGTATGTCATGAATATAATTCTCAGAACTTGACTTCTCACATTTAAAAAAAAGGCAGCCCAAGGAAATCTCCTCGTAAGTGTAATTTACCCTTGTGATCCAAGGATTCTAATTTATTTTATGCTCAAATGAACATTTTACTTTAGGATCTTATATTTGTGATCATGTGCTATCTCAAGAAATGTAGTGTGACAATTAAGATGGATAATCAGCTTGATTGGCCCTAGAGCAAGGGGATTAGAAAATCACATTTTTGGGTGTACCTGAGTGAGTCATGGAGGTGTGACCTTGGGGTCTATAACTAGGCCCTGGCCCCTTCCTCCCTGGCACTGTTCCCCTGCTGTCAGCCGCCATGAGGTAGCACTCCTCTGCAACACCTTTCTTCTGCTGTGTTATTTCTGCCTTGGATCCAGCTGATCATGGACTGAATCTTCTGAAACTGTGAGCCGAATAAACTTCTATTCCTTCAGTTGCAGATGTCAAGGAGTTTGTCCCAGAAATAGGAAAACTGACTAATACAGATGGAACCTGAGATATTAAATAAGAGATCTTGATCATTCGGAAGGCCAAGGCAGAGCTATTTCAATATTTCTAATCTAAAACCCAATACTCACAGATACTATTTATTGACTATCTAGTCTACCAAGTATTCATATATATGATCTTATTTAGTCCTCACAATGATCTTTTAACTTAGGAAGGTGACTTGGCTTCCACAAGGTCACATAAATAAACATACCTGAAACTAAACCTGTGAATAAGCTCCCCGAGCCTTGGCATCTTCCTGAGATTTCTGTCTGATTGAGTGAAAATTTTAGTACTGGATTCCTCAGCTGAGAAACTGTCACTCTATATCCACCTTCTCTCCAAATCCTTTCATGTAATGAACACAAGTCTCTAGGCTGCTTTTGTGGTTTCCACTCTCTTTTCCATCACTGTCTGGTCTCCTGGGGTGACTCAGCATTCCCCCAAGTAGTCTACCTTTCCCTCCTCAATTATTGCCCCGTGCAGAAGTTTGAGTGATTATCTGATCATGTGATTCTTGCTTAAGAATCCACCAGTGAATTTTTTATTTACCCTTAGAATAAAGACCAAACTCTCCACCAGGTCTGCTTCCATTGACTACTCCAATTTCTTCTCATTTGCTGGGTTTCAGCTACCCCAGCTATTTCCTCAGCCTATAATGCTCACCTTTCCTATGCAGTCTAGGTCAGTGTAGACAAACCTGTGGCATGTGTACCTCAGCTGGCTGTTTGTTATTATTAAAAGTCCTAAAAGTTTTGCCATCACTGGTCTAGGTTGATACCTCGAGACTTTTGTGACATCCTGTGCCTCTCTTTCACAGTTCTGATGTTATGATTACATGTTTAATATTTAGCTTTCCTGTTAGCTTGTAGGCTGCACCATGTCTATTTTCATTCACCAAACCCTTGCCTCGAATGTGACAAATAATGAACATGTAATACATTTTGCTGTATAAATGAATTCACTAACACCTGGTAAGTAGCTAATCAGAGTCAATTTCAAATGTCTCCAAATCCATGTCCAAAGGGCCAGGGATATAGCTCAGTGGCACAGTTCCTGCCTAGCAAGTCCTGAGTTTGATTCCCAGCACACACACACAAAAAAAAAAAAAAAGAAGGAAAAAATTCAAAACAAAAACATAAAACCCAAATCCATGTCCAAGTTTCTCCCCTAGTTCTCCCTGTCTTCCATGTGTGGCCAGCCCCTGAATGGTCTGTATTACCACGTGACCCCACTGTGGAGGTGGAGGCAAGTAGAGGTTGGGATCCTGGCCCATACCTCTCTCTGAGCCTGGGGTGTGCAGGAAAGGTCTTCAAATGCTTACTGTGCCCCAGCATCATCCCAAGAACTTTA
Organism: Hydrochoerus hydrochaeris; assembly: GCA_004027455.1. Classification (NCBI taxonomy): domain Eukaryota; kingdom Metazoa; phylum Chordata; class Mammalia; order Rodentia; family Hydrochaeridae; genus Hydrochoerus; species Hydrochoerus hydrochaeris. Next base: position 164,351 of record PVLA01003949.1, on the reverse strand, counting down.
TGGAGATGCTCACAGGTATTCTCTCAATAGGCCTTGGGCAGTAAGCTTCTTCTTTTCTTCCTTTAAGCAGATGAGCACTGTGTTGCACAGCCAGATAAGCTAAGTGTGTTGATTGAAGTCACCAAGAAATTAAGTGATGGAGCCCACATTCAAGCCCAAACCCTCTGACTGTAGACCCACACTTTTAATCCCTCTGCCATCTTTGTTTGGCTTATCTTGTTCAACTTTTCCTTAAGTCCCTCTCCTATCTTAGCTTCTGTTCTTTTTCTTTTAAATTTGCAACTCATTTTTTCTTTAATTTATCACCTTTTGCACCCTTCTATCCTGTCTGTCTTTTTCCCATTACTTTTTACTTGTCACTAAGTTACTTTTTACTTGTCACTAAGACAAAATACCTGATGCCCAAAGTTGGGAAAGGAAAGGTTTATTTCTTACAGTTTGTGGAGGTTTCAATCCATACTCAGTTGGCTCCAAGGCAGGATGGCATGGCAGGGCCGCAGTTTGTGGTGGCTGTAAGCATCAAGGTGAAAACCAGCAAGGCGCAGACACACACACACACACACACACACACACACATGCCTTCTTCCCGCTATTACACTAGTATGCTGGCTCCACCCCTAGGCGGGTGTAGCACTGACACCATTAACCTAAGCATTAGACAATGAACCAATCACAAATGCATAATGCAAACTCATGAGGCCTGGGGGCCACCGACATAAACCATGACATCCATTAATTCCATTAGAAATGAGAGCCATGACATTCTTTTCCTGAAATTTATATTGTCTGGAAGCTTTCTATCAGCAACCAGTAGTTACCTGTATGCTTTGTGACTCTGTAAGACAAAATGCAGATGAGAACCGTAACTCTATAAGCTTGTATGCACTTACTTTTATGATTGGTTAAGATACACTTTCAAAATCACTTTGGATTTGGCCTAGTAAAGGCAGTAAAAGCAATATAAGCACAGGAAATAAGCTTCAAAACTGCCATTTTTTAATGTGAGAAGACCACTATACATAGCGGAGATGCTTCTCAAATAAAACCAGATTCTGCTGCTGCCTGCTGCTTCTCTCTGCATTTCATTTCTTTTCTCAAAACCACTGAAACCTCTCTTGGGACACCAGGTATTCTGAAAAAAGAACGGAACATGCAGACACCATGGGTCTGACAGGGGACTAAGGCATGCTGATTTGCATTTCTGGGTCAGCATGATTTCACTTTCATTTAACTGCTGTGCCAACCCCTGTTTTTCAACACTTTGGGTCCTTCTGCCATTGGCCAGCTGGCGATGTGCTCACCCTACAGACAGTGTGTTTGGAAACCCCACAGTCTGCCAACCACTGGGCACCCTTTTTGGGGTTTCCAGCATCTCCAAGGAGCTGTCAGTGAGGAATTGGCCAATATTTTCAGTGTCTCTGAACACAGACTTTATTCGTATTTTATAAGGTAGTTTTGTGTATTAATGGAAATGGAGTTTTAGAAATCATTTGTCCTGGCTGCCAGAGTTCGGCATTTCCTTGTGGGTGTTCATCTTCATGTAATATAATGAGAATAGCAATGGAGAACAAAGGATATTGTAGTCTCTTAGGTGCACGTCGTGCTGGGAGTTCTATGAAGACCACAGTGTGTCAGAAAAAGGACATGATTTATATCTAAGGTTATAGAAAAAGGCCCTTTCTGCAGTCTTACTCACAGTGTAATTTCCATTAAGAGGAAGCAAAATCCCAACAAGATTTAATTATCAGCTCTGTGATTAAAGTTATAGGTCATTAGTTTTTCATCTTCAATAAGGTGCACTTGGTCAGAAGAATCTTGTGTAAAAGTCAAGTTGCACTGCAAAATGCAGAGTGCTATTCACAGGCAGGATGTAACCCAGTGGTAAGATAATGGTGATGAAATATTGTTTGCTCAAGAGAAGTTTACTCCAATCAGCAAAAGTAAGTTTATTGCTTTTTTCTTAATTATAAAAGTAATAACACACATAATTCATATATAATTGTATAAAAACAAATTTATTTTTAAGTGATAATATGGATGTCACAGTAAGAGAAACAATGAGAATAAAACAGAAATCACCACTCTTCCCAATTCCTAGAGATAACCACTGACTTAAAAAAATGATTTTTAAAATCACTTTTGGTATGTGAATACAAAACTAAAATCTTAAAAAATGATTTTTTAAAATAACTTTAAAAATAATTTTTAAAATCACTTTTGGCATGTGAATACAAAACCAAAATCTTCCTTTTCACTCAGGTTCTTTAGAACATTGTGTTAGGCATTGTATTTCCCATTGCTGGGAAACATAGTTACCTGACATCCACAGTTTAACAGAGGACAGGTTTAATTTGGCGCACAGTTGCAGGGATTCGGCCCTGGTCGGCTGGCTTCAAAAAGCCATGGAAGGTCACCATGGGAGGGTGTGGTGGAGAGAAGCTGCTTAGTTCACGGCAGCAAGGAAGCAGAGCGAGGGACTAGTGCTACAGAGGAAGGGACCAGGGACCAGACATCGATGCCAAGGCCATGCCTCCATTGCCCCTCCAGACACACTCAGAAGTCTGTTCCACCAATCCCCTGGCACATCCCTGAACCAATCAGATTGATGTTCCAGCCTAACCACCACGAGCATGAGGTATTCTGCCTCCGCATAGTACTGTATGAATGTCTTATGAAGTATTTAAATAATCCTCTGTTGTTGGATATCTTGACTACCCCAAGGTTTTGATAACGTACAGTGTTCTTTAATGGATGTCCTTACAGTTAAATCTTTAAGTACATCTATGGTTCTATGAGAACTTAGATAAAGTTCTAGATATATAATTGCTAAATATGTACTTTTAAGGGTCTGAAACACACCCTCTGTTCAGTAGAAGTTATGCTGGGAATGTATATATAGAAAGAGATACAGATGGGGGAGAGAGAGAGAGAGAAAGAGAGAGAGAGATCAACTTGAATCAGTTTATGCTAGCTGTGTGTACCACTACACTTACTTTTATATAATTACCCAATAGTAGGTACTATATTGCTATTTAATTTTTTCCAATTTAACAAGTGAAGAAAGTTCTCATACTTGTTATAATTTGTATACCTTGGATTCTTAGCAAATTCTAATGAAGTTAGACATTCTCTCAAATGATTATTGGCTATTTTGTTTAATTGTTTTTTAATAGCACAAAAGTTTTCAATGAAATTACTTTTATATATATATATATATATATACATGAAATAAATTAGGATATATTAAAATATTTTTGCAACAACAAAATAGGTAATTTGGGAAACTATTTGAACTTCTCCCTACTTGCTATTATCTCCTTATCTGCTATTTATGTATAAAGAGAAACCATGTACTATTTATTTATTTATTTATTTTGGTACTGGGGATTGGAACTCATGACCTCACGCTTACAAAGCAGGCACTTATGCCGCTGAGCTAAATCCTCAGCCCTCATGTGATATTTAAATGTATGTGTCTGATTTATTTCTCTTAACACTGTGTTCTCAAGTTGCATCCATTTACCTACAGATGTCTCAAGTTGATCTTTATGGCAGAGTAGTACTCTATTGTGCATAGTTATTGGCTATTTTAAAATGATTTTTTTCTTTGACAATTTTTCTTATGGGTGCTTTATTTTTTTGTTAATTTGTAATTTTTTGATATTACATAATAAGACTGAATTCTTTGTCTTTTTTATTAAAACCTACTAAAATGAAAGGGATCGGAGTTTTGTTAGAAATAACAATTCAGCTACAATGAGCTACAGAAACAAAGCTTATTGCTAAGTATGGACACCTGGTGTCTCTGTGGGTTTATTAGCTGTTTTCTGATAAATACTTCCAAACCAAAAGCCATCTTTACAATATCATCTTTATAAAAATAATTGTGGTGTCATTTTGAGATAAATTATTTAAGTTAAATAAAGGAAAATTACAGTTTTTGAGCATTCGCCAATCTTATATTTATAGTCTCCATTTCCAGAGAATTTCAATTCAAAATATTTTAAAGGTCAATTTACGTTTTCTTCTCACTTTATGTTTTCTTTAGTTCAGCTGCTTCATGGGTGAGATAAATTTTTTTTCTCTCCTCCTCCTCTCCCTCTTCTCCTTCTCCTTCTTCACCTCTTCCTCCTTCTCCTTCTTTTTTTCTTCTTCTTCTCCTCTTCTTCCTCCACCTCTTCCTCTTCCTTCTCCTCCTCCTTCTTCACCTCTTCCTCCTTCTTCTTCTTCTTTTTCACTTCTGTTTTTGTTTTTTCCTTTATTTTAGCAGTAATCTAATTTAGGAACAAACATAGGCCAGAATTTTGAACTCTATAATAGACAAAAGGAACTCTAAAGATTGGATCATGTGCTAGACTCAATAATCAAACAGAATTTAATGTTTGATAATATCCTATTCCTGTCCCTTTTCCTTTGTTTCATTTTCACACTGGTCTTAAATGAGACCCTGCCTTTGCTCCTGCAGAGAAGGAGTAACCGTGCTTCTGGCTGATGGGGGCCAGCAGTGGGGGGAGATGTTTCCTCTTGTAAGCATATGCTATTTTCCAAAGAGAGAGAACTAATCATTCAGAGAATATATTTTTTTCTGCTACTTAAAAATATCATTGTAGTTAGGTACGCAAGCATGTGTACATGATTGGTGTGTACAGATATTTTGTTGCTTATTTTGAATCACTCATCATTGAAACTGTATTTTTCAGTTTGCCTTTCAGAATTAGAAAATGTGTATTTCTATAAAAGTTCTGATAAGATTGCCATTTTAAAATAACTGGCATCAGTCCTTTTTATTGACTAATAGAGATAATGATGGCTACATCTGAACCCAGAGAGTAATTAAATGGTAGCTGTTGGTCTTTCTCCTCTAGGAAGAGGCTGTTAGTTTTAAGCTGAGCAGTGTTGCTGTTTGTTTCCAGATTGCAGGGTGGGAGTGAGGGTAATACTTTGAGTGATGAAGTTGGCATTTCCCATCTGTTGTATCTCAAACACAGGCTTCCTTCTTTCTACCAATCACAAATATAAAAATCTCTGCCAATAGTTTGACCATCTGGATTTCCCAACATATCCTGTTTTCACACCTGGAGAGTCAGAGCAGGTCTTTGATTGATGTTTTTCAAAATTGCCTCGTAAAATCAAAGGACAGGTGAACAATATTTTTCTAAGATTGTAAACGGTAGAACCAACATTCATAACTTGTTATTGCCTTTAGAATTGTTAATAACCTTAGCTTCTGGGGTTTTCTCAGAAGTGTTTTTTCCTTTTTTTTTTTTTTTTGAAGCAAACCACCATATTCTTTCCGGCTGCTTACATTCGACAGTGTCAGAGCTAAGACAAAGTATTGGCTGAGAGTACTAACAAGAAGCTCAGTACTGAACCCAATGAGTTCTATAGTCAATTAATTAAAATATTTACTTGCTCATGGTTTGCCTTCTCTCAGGAAGGCAAATGCCACCTAGGTTTTGTCAGCTTGCTGGCTTTGCCAATTGATAACCATGTTGCATACTATTTAGCGTCCGTCTAGGGGTCTTGAGTTATTCTGAATTATTATTCTGAATTATTACTAATCTGGCCCAGCCCTGACCTCAGTGTGGTAGGCCCCAAATTTCCTTCCTTCTTTAGTCACTCCCCTAGCAGAATTTGCCTGCTTTAGCTCTTATCTAATTTTCAAGTGGGATGTCAAAGTATTAAGCTTTGGTTTCTTTCTGGACCCTATCAGTTTCCTCAAACACAGTAATCTCCTCAGTCAGCCCCTGGTGTGCTGCTGAGGATTACTGGGCTTCACTGCCAGCTGCTACCTCTGCCCCGCAGAGCTATTTGGTTTTACGAGGCAGGGAGCTACGTCCTCTAAGTGCCACACACTCGGAGACCCTCTAGCATGAACAACTGTAGTGTGGAAGCAGGAACTGTCATTGCTTTCCTGGCATCAGACAAAAGGACCTGGTCACCTAAATAACCCTTTTTCTTCTTCCTCTTCTTCTTCTTATTCTTCTTTTTCAGTTGAGATGAGGGAGCAGGTGTGATCTTTCAGCAAAATGAAGCTTACCCTTGCTGGAATAGTGTCGGCTGCTAACTGGCCCAGCAGGATTAGGTCTTTTAAATAATAATTAGTAAATTTGAAAGGTCCAGAGCACAGAGAGACAATTTAATACTAGATTTAGATTATCTACTCTGAATCAGCATTGCTAACAAATGTAATTAAAGAAACTTTTATCTGGTTTCGAGTGTGGTATTTGAAACAGGTTGGTGCCTCAGTTGTAGGTTTACTTCCTCCTTTTTTTGTCAGCTTCACAGTGAGTACTGAGTGCAGTGTGAAACTGGAACTCAGTGTGGGGAAAGAGGCCGGGTGGAGGAACAGTCATGTTATTGAGTTATTGCAAATGTACTGACTGGTGATTTCACACGTACGCATTCCACATTACAGGAAGCTCTCACATCTAAGCAAACCATGCCCTGTCGGCCCCTCACCAAAATTTTCCATTGCTTGCTTCTAACATCCCAGCTTCCAAAATGCTGACTTAGTCTATCAAGTCAATTGCTTTTCTAGTAGCAAGGTAGGAATATAGGTTGATTTGATTTCAAAAATAACAAAGCAATCTACTTGAATCAAAGAAAGTTAAAGGACAGAAGATATATTTTTAAAAATCACTTGCAGAATATAGTATGTTCTTCCTTCACTCCACTTCCTTTGAGATTTTTTTTTCTTCTCTTAAATGAAACAAAAACAATCCTGCCAGTAGGGTCATGGAAATTTTTACCAACTCTATTTTTTCATAGTTTCATAGTTTTTTCATAGTTGCCCATTTCTTCTCATTTCTTTTCCTTCTTTATATATAAAATTTTGTTTTTCTATTAGAAAAAGTAGGAATAATAAATAAATGTTTATAAAAATCAAGTAAATGTTTATAAAAACCAAACAATATAAAGAAATACAAATCAACAACCACATACTTCCTCCCAGTCTTGCTCCTCCTGGAAAATTTCTGCTAGCCTTTTGGTGTGTGTTCTTCCAGCCACTTTAACTTCTTACATGTTTGTACAGCCAGAGTCTGTTAGGGCTTCTGTGAGTCTTTGACAAGTATAATAAAGAAATAACGTGTAAGGAAAAAACTATCAGTGGGCATGTTTCCAAATAATGTGCTAGGTAAAGGGGAAGAAGAAAAGTCAGAGTAGGCCAAAGAGAAAGGAGCAGAAAATCTCTTTCTCCCTCTATTGGGGGTTGGCTCCTTGAAGGCAGAGAGTCTATCCTAACCATCTTTATAAATTATTAGATTAGAAAAATGCTTACTAAGTAGGTGGTATTCAAGAATAAAGACCAGGGACAATGTAGGTAGGGTTAGATGGAGTTTGCTGAACTTCAAATGTTTTCAGCTTGTGGAAAGATTTCTATTCCTGTATTTTCTCTTTACTTCTTTTAAGCAGCCAGCCTGTGTCATTTTGAGATTTGGTGCCACAGGTAGTTGCTGATAAATTGAACTAATATTAAAATTAAAGGGCTTTGGGTAAGGAATTCATACTTAGAAGTTTTGAACCATTTCTCCCACATCACGGGAGGACTGTGCTGGAAAGTAAGACTAAAGAAGTTTCTAGGTCCACTGCCTCCTTCCAGGGTTGGGGGAAAGGACCACAGGGAATTCTCTAAGTTGGATGCCCATCTCCCCCAGACTGTGGCCACGACTGGTTGAACCACATATCACCTGAGCCAAAGCAAACTGCTTCAAGTTCTCCAGTCCCCTTTAGGGTACCCTAGGAGGGGGACACTGGTGAGTGACTATGTGTACCAATGAAAGCCTCCCTCTTGGAGATTTTGAACTTGAAACAGGGATGAACAGAAAGACTCAGAAATAAAGAAAAACAAACAGGCTGGCAGACAAACAGATGATAAACCAGTGTGGATGCAGAAATTGAGATGTGGAAGGAGAAGACAGTAAGCAGAAACTATAAAGCAGTAGAAAACTTCAGTAAATGGAGGCTATAAAAGAAGCCAGCACTTAGGGGGAAATTAACAAGCAGAAAGGAACAGGGTACAAAAGAAGCTTCAGGAATGGCAGCTGCTGGGGAAACTGCTGAGTCCTTCAGAAGATGTTCTGGCTCTCCATGAGGCCTGGCTTGTAGCCCTGGAAACTGTTTACTTATCTTCCTTCACAATCCCAAGTATTCTTGCCCTGAGGTAATTGAGAAAGTCTCCCTACAGTACTTCGAAGTTTGGAAAATTTCCATTTGTAAAAAGATCCGGTTATCTGGACATAATTGTGAACATCCTTTGAGCTGCAGTTCACACAGTGCTTATAGAAATGGCCTGGGGAAAGTTTTGCATGGTGAGAAATGCTTTGCTGGTGTCACTGCAGTTCAAGGTCTTGTTTTCTGTACTGTCCTCGATATTTGATTTCATCTGTATAGCCAGTGTTGACAGTGCCAACTTGGACATTTATAGATTGTCCAGTGTGCCGATTTCCAGTGTAAGGTAGAACCCATCAGAGATAGAGATCTTTGTGTAGTTGCTGATACTGTTAAACATCTTCTTACCAGGGTTTGTCATGTTTTGGATATGACTTGAGTGTCCCTCAAAGGTTCATGTGTTGGAAGTTTGGTCCCTAAAGTTGTGATGTTGGGATATGGTGAGTTTTTAAGTGGTTGGGGCCAAGAGGGAGGTCCTTAGGTGGACCGAAGTTGTGTCCTCAGAAAAGACTGTGGAACCCCAGCCTCGCTGGCCTCCTGTTTGACCATGATTTCTTTCCGCCACCTGTGCTCTCATCTTCCTCATCTGTCATGAGGTGATAAAGCAGTGGGGGAGTGGAGGCAGCATGCAAGAGCTTTTGTCACATCATTTGGATTTTCAGCCTCTAAAGCTGAGACCTAAATGAACTTTTTTTTGTAAAATTATCCTGCTTTGGATATTTTGTTATAGTAACAAAAATGAACTAATACAAAGCTCCTTTTAGGGTCTCTTAATCTTATCTCAGAGCGCATTTTCTTTTCCCCTTTTGGGACGCTCAAAGTGTACAATACTAAATATTTGCTTTCCATCAACCTTTATTTTATCTCTTTGCCTTCTATTGAAAGTCTTCATGCAGTAGTTCTCTGCCAGATACTTTCTGTTAAAATGGTTCTCGCTGCTCTGACACTTTCTCATATTTTTAAATCCTTATGGAACGCTTTCACCTGGAAATCTCAGATTCTCAAATTCACTGCATTCAAAATGGAGATTGTTTTCTTTTTTTCCTTAAAATTTCCCCTCCTAGGTTCTATCTTTTCTCAGAAATGGAACCTTGGTAAATTAGACCCCTTTTCTATTCCCCCTTCCCCAACAGCTATGATCATAATGACCTAGGAATTCTACCTGTGTAACATTGATTTCAATCATCCACACTTTATTCATTGTTTAATGCTGTGTAGACAATGGTGTCAAAGTTTGGCAGCTAAAAACAATGTATTTAACTGTTTCAAACAGTTACTGCAGGTTTAGAATGTGGGAGTGGCTTATCTGGTCTCTGATAAAGTTTAGGCAAATGATTATCTGGGGTTACAGTCATCTCAAAATGTGAGTAGGGCTGGACCAAGATTATCGCCACTTCTAAGATCTCACACATGCTAGTTCACATGTCTCAGTTCCTTGCTAGTTACTGGCTAGAAGCTTCAATTCCTCACACTGTAGCTCATTCTGTAGGGCTGCTCATAACATGACAGCAGGTATGTGTGTGTGTGTGTGTGTGTGTGTGTGTATGTGTGTGTGTGTGTGTGTGTGTGTGTGAGAGAGAGAGAGACAATACTCAAGACAGAAGCCACATTCTCTTTATAACCATCACTTTTGCTATATTCTGTGGTTAGAGGCACGTGAGTAATCTAGCTTGCTCTCAAGAGGAAGGGAATTGAAAAGTCTCATTGTGGGCATATATCAGAGACCTCTATCTACCCTTATTTCTGCTTCTATGGTCTTCACTCAGGCCCCACCATTCCCCTCAGTGTTTGTTCTTATGATAAAGACCAAGATCCTTAATATGGTCTATATGGTCTGTCTGATCTTGCATTGCTGCTAGGCTGTCTTCTAATTGTCTGTCAATTCTCTCTCTCTCTCCCTCTCTCTAAAGAGAGGCTGGACTGGAGCATGTAAATGAGGCCATCTTTTGGTCAGGTGTTGATTCCTGGCCAAGGTGGTGGGTAACTCCACCTAGCCTACCATTCCCTTATCTCAAACCACCATCCCCACTCCTGGGCTGTTTCTCCAGTGACTTTTGTTTGGAAGGTCTAGGGAACCACTTTCCCTTCTATCACAGAACTTGTGCTTACCCCAGTTCCTCACCTTGGCCAGTTCATCTCAATGGACCCTGCCCCTCACTCCCGACTACTTACATCTCATCCAGGTGGCACCTCTGCAGCCCCACTTCCTCAGTTCTGTCATGTTCCCTGTGAGGTCTCTCAGAATAGACTCTCATTTGTGTGACTGCTCTTCCTCTAGACTGTAGCTTCCAGGAAGACAGAGGCTGTTTCATTTATATAGTGATTTATTATTATGTAGCTTCATAGACATGGCGGCATGATCAGCCTCTCTAATGCTCCAGAATCCCTTATCTACACTTTCATGCCTGCAAGACACAACTCCAGCTCTTTCGTCTGGAATCCAATGTTCTTGTAATCTGATGCTCCTCACCTTTCTGGTTTTGTTCTGCAGACACAAAAGTTCTATTGGTTTCATTCAAAAGTGCACTTTCTGCATCATTATTTACATTATTCCCTGTACCCTGAACTCCCCACCGGGATTATATAAAAATCTCTTTACTGTGCATCTTTTGTAGTGTTTATCTTTATGAACTAATATTTCAACGTGCTCAATATGTTCTAGGCCCTATTCTAAGGCCGTATTCTATTCTATTCTATTCTATTCTATTCTATTCTATTCTATTCTATTCATTTATTAGTTCATTGGAAGATTTTGGCAATCCAAGATACATACACTTCCTATTTCTAGATACAGTAGTCATAGAAAGCTTCAGTAATTGGTGTCTAGTGTTAGAGCTGGAATCTGAGCTCAGGTGTTCTGGCTCCAGAGTACAACTGCAGCATCTGTAAACTTTCTCCACTACTAGGACCAGGGATGTAATTCAGTGGTAGAGTGTTTACATGGGTGAGGCCTTGAGCCAATCCCAGCAGTGTACACACATGCACACACACACACACACAACTTCTGCTACTGGACCGTTACTCTTAGAGGGTAGTGAAAGTGTTGTATTGTTTTTCTTTGTATTCACTCAACAAGTTCTGACTAACATTTCTTAAATTAATGAAGAACAGTCAGTGGCTCTGGCAAAAAGTCGTAGAAGGAAAGTTCCTCCTTTAAGGATCTTATACTGTAAATAACAGTTGCAGGTTTTTGCTTCCTTGGCCACAAACCCACAGTCATTCCTGCCTGTCCTGAAGGACTAGTCTGAATCCTCAACGCAGGCTCATGGATCTAAGACATTCTAGAGATGAGTAATCTGAATGCCACCTTTTTCTCCTTTCCTGCCATTTTCTCATTTCCTACCTACACATTTGGACCTCATTCGTTTATATGTAGGTCTGACAGATTTAGAAGAAATAAAACATGCATAGTTTAATTTGAGTTTTAGATAACCAACTACTTTTTAAGCTAAGTGTACCCTCAGTGTTGCGTGGGACATAGTTACACTAAAAAATTATTCACTGTCTGAATATCAAATTTAACTGGGGACCCTGTATTTTATCTGGCAAGTCCATTCTTGTAACTTTCGGACCTGAGGCTCTCTGGTTTGTCTGGCTGTAGTAGCAGGACAGTGACCTCGTCTTTGGCTTTACATGGGCATCTCATCCTAGGCCAGTTCCACCCTTCAGACTTCATCCACTAGGAGCTCATGTTTCATCATGCTTGGATGGAGAATCAACCAGCTTCCGGATCCTCGCAGAGCGTCAGGCAATGACCTTCTCCAAGCCATACGCTCTGAGGGAATATGGATCAAAGCTAACAGAATTGTTATTGCAGAGAACAGATTCAAATGCTAGTTTTTGAGGGTTGAAAACAGATCAGTGTTCTGAATGTTCTCCGATGAGCAGAGAATCTGTAGGTAATGAACCCCAAGCATAGTATGCATATATGGGGGATCATCACAGGTACCTAGTTTGTTTACTTTCAGAACTTTATTAATTTAAACAGAATTGGGCTGGGGATTTAGCTCAGCGGCATAAGCACCTGCCTTGCAAGCATGTGGTCATGAGTTCGATCCCTGGTACCGATAAAAAAAAAATTAAACAGAATTTTTCACAGACCTATGTAAGAGATGTGGAAAAGAAATTTAAGAGGAAAATGCACATTTTTAACTCATGTCCTTTATCTTTGGACAGATGTTTTTTCCTGGATGTACTTTTTCCTGGGATAATAGTACAGAGCCAGCTTGATAACTAATGATATTTCTTTTCCTTTTTATGGTTTTGATGATTTATTGTGGGCATTTTAAAACATAAAAATATGGGCTGGGGATTTAGCTCAGCGGTATAAATGCCTTCCTTGCAAGCACATAGTCATGAGTTCAATCCCTGGTACCGATTTAAAAAAAAAAACCAAAACACAACAAAACATAAAATTAAAGAGAATAATACATCAGTTCCCATATGTACCACCAGAGCCATGACTCATACTTTGCTACATGCATTCCCATACATTTTTCTGAATTCATTCAATTAAATCATAAACATCATGATAGTTCATTCTTAAATACACTGAGGAAAATAAGGACATGGTCTTAATCATGATCCTATTTTGAACTTCCAAATTAACAATAATTTCTTTATAATACCTGTATTTAATCTAAATTATATTTCCTTAGTATCCCAAAAATATCTATTCAAGTTTGCTTTAGTTAAAGCAGGATTAGAATCAGGCTCCCACACAGAATGCATATGTTCTTGATTGCTGGTACTTCACTGTAGTGTTAGACCAAGGTCATGTGGGATGCAATCTGGTAAGGTTTAGGGAATACTCAGCCCCAGAGGGTCATGGGCTTAGAATTGTGACTACTCTGGGGATAAACTGAGACAGTACTACGTCCTCCCAAGCCTTTCCAAGAGTAGAGCTGGGGCTGATCTTCCTCCCCCTCCCCCATTTGCCATCTTCTGACCACAGGGGCCTCCTGGATCCTATCTGTTGTGTTGAGGCCCTTTGCACATCAGAGCCCTCCTACTTGCTCATCAGGCTGCCTGGACTCTCCACCCCCACTCTGCCTCCAACACACACCATTTGCCTGAGGAAATCCTATTATCCTTCAGGAATCAGCACAAGTGCTACTTCCTCAGCTAGCTTTCCTTGGCCACTCCCGCCTCCATGCACAGACTTTTATTAAATCTCCCATTGGTCTAGTGCTTTCTTCTAAGCACTTGTTCAGTTGCAGCTAAATAACTATTTGTGGAATTACCTCCTCACTGTGTCTTTTCCCAGCCCTGTGAGGAGAAAGCAATATGTGCCTCTTTTTCACAATACCTAGCAGAGACCTTGCAAGTCCAGGATTTCAATAGGTTGGTAATGAGTAGATGGGTGAATGAAAGACAGTGGAAATAGGTGCAAAACCACTTGAGTTTCTGGGGAGCTTTGAGCAGTGGACTGACTTGGCCAGCTGGACGCTCTAGAGCTCTTGTGACTCAGGGTGGACAGGTTTGAAAAAGTCAGAGGCAAACTGCTTTTGACTTAGAAGGTGAAGAATTCATTGGATGACGTCAGCTAGGCTGAGGAGGTGTCTCTCCTTTCTTTCCATTCACTCCAGAGATGTAGAAAGACATCTCATATCTACTCATCTTGGCAGATCACAAGCAAACATGAACATCTCTGAGATTTATGGTTTCCTAAATGTCCTCCTTTTAGCCACAACTTAGCAACTAATGTTGAAGAAAGAATCTTGTGTTTCTGACCTTTTCTGAAGCTTCTAGATGCAACACAACAAGAAGTCTGTTATAAAGCAATGTTAATCTTCTGTAGAATTTCACTAAATAATTTCCTGCAGAGATCTCAGCAGTTCCTTCCATAATGTTCTGAGCAAATGTGCTGGAGCCACTTAAGCACAGCACTTTGCACATGTTGCCAGAGCCCACAGATACTATTTACGTGCACTGATGCTATTTAGACCTTAACTATAAATTACCACATAAAGGTTAATAGAACTGAGCCAGGCTTTGGGGAAGGCCTGATGCACATGATTGCTTCCTATATTTGTGAATGATAATAAAAATAAACTTTGGGAAGAACAAGAGGTGTGATGGGGATAAAAGGGCAAAGTTCTTTGAATATCCTCAGCAATCCTTATCAATGGAAGGTTGGAGCAGAGATGCCCATTTTTAGGTCTTTTATTCTAGTGACAGAAAATTAATTTTATGGTCACTTGTTTCTGGTTGCCCTTTGGCTTTCCATTGGCTGATTAGTCCATTTAAAATGGCCACTGAAGTAGCTGCAAAGTTTTTCTTTGGTGTTAATAAGGTCTTCCTTCTGAAAGAGTGATGCCCAATCATGTTGGTCAAAGAAGCCCTCTACTCCCCAAAAGTTTTTAAATGTCCAGTAGCATCTTTAAGTGAAAAAAAGCACACTTGCCTTATATAATGGTCAGGCATGATCAGAATAGTTTCCCTTAGCAGCCTTGCATGTGCTAGTTGTATTTTTTTTTATCTGTATTTGAATAACTTCTGTGTACCAAAAACATCTTTAATTTTTCTCTTTTACCTTCTAAAAGGAGATGTGGTGGTACACAGCTGGGTTTGAAATTCATTCATATTATTTGTGCAGTCACTGGCAGTTTATACAGTACAGCTAATGACTGAGGTTGGCAACCCAAGTTCTCCTTTGAGTCTTTTCAAACTTGAGACCACAAGCTACCATATGCAAATTTCACCTTTTGAAGACCTAGAGAGTCTCACAGGCTTTCAGCAGATTATCACGTATCAGCTCAGGAGACTGAGACAATGAGTAATGCAGTACTCACTATCTGGTCTCAGGCTCATCCCACAGTCAAAAGCTGTTGAGGTTCGGCCCCCACTTGTCCTTCCTTCCTCAACACCCCAGTGTCAGACTGCAGTGGGATGCCAGAGACAGCTTCCTCCTCTGTGAGACCAGACTGACACCTAAGGGGGCTGTGTTTCTAGAGCATGCCACAGTCAGCCTGGCTTGGCACATTGTCTACGTGTCACTTCATCTACCTTTATCTTGCCACACCCTGAAGAGTGGAATGCTGTTTAGTAGCTAGGAGGAAGCATCTATGGGAAGCAGAGAGCTTGGTCTGAGCGGGGTGGGGGAATCTCCGTAGCAGGAGAGTGACAGGAATCTGTGCTGTCAGAGACCAGATGCGTGGTTGGGGCCTGGCTGTTGTGAAAGATGCTGTGAGCTGCTCAAGACCTCAGGCCTCAGCTTCATCTCTAAGAGAGTGAAAGGAGACCTTTCTTGTTTACTGCTTTTAGATCAGAAAAACAGATACGTTGCAAATTTATTTTCTGAGCAATTCCCTAAATGGAGATAAGAACAATAATGACGCCACGGTGTCTGCTCCAAATAACCGGGAGCTAGGTGCCCCTCTGCTAGGTTTAGTAATTGAGGCAGGGGAGGGCAAGTTACCCCACAGAGGCTCCATTTTCACCCCAAACTTCCTGGTTTCCCTGATGTCCCTTTGGATCTGGTAGCCCTGCATGTATCTAAAAAATTTAAAGCTTTTCAGATTTTTAGCCTCTGTTCCTCCTGAGAGTAAAAGGCTCCATGTTGCATAAAACAGTCCTTCCTCCGTCCTGTTCTCCCGACCTTCTTCCCTTCCTTCTGTTCCTTCCTACCCCCTCCCTCTCTGCCTCCTTCTTCTCTCTCCTCTCTTTTCCCTTCTTTCTTTACTTTCCCCCACTTTTTCACCTTTTTCTTTCTCCCCCTCTTCTCTTCTCTCTCCCTGTCCTCTCTGTTTCTCTCCTCCACCCCCCTATCCATCCTAAAGTGATTCTTTGAATTTTACAGAGATGCTTCCTGGTCTCACTTAACTAGAATTTGATAAACTGACCTCTGTTTCCTTTATAATTTTATAGATTTGACACATATTCCTTCTAAGCTCCTGTCTTTCTACATTTGTTCTAGAAGTTATGAAAATGACGATCTCAAATCCTACTCATTCCAGGTCATTTCCCTTCATAACTTTAGTTAACATTGTTTTCTCCACTGATTATTTTATTTTCTGGTAATACTCAATTTAGAATTTATTATATGGTATGTTAGTTTTCTATTACTGCTATAACAAATTACCACAGGCTTTGTAGACTGAAATAACACAGATTTATTGTCTTGCAGTTCAGTAGGTTGCAAGTCCAGCAGGCGAAAAGCACGATGTTGGCAGGCCTTCATTCCTTCTGGAAGCTCTAGATCTATCTCCTTGCTTTTCCCACTTTCCAGAGGCTCTTTCTCCATCCCCATCTAACACCTTTATGATCTTGTTTCCATTATGTGTATTTTGCTCCAGTCTCCCCTTTTACCTCTGTCTTCTACTTTCAGGGTCTTTGTAGTTACATCGGAGAGTGGGTAATGCTGGATAATCTCCCTGTGTGAAATCAGTGAACTGACGACTATGATTACACTTGTAATTTCATTTTCCCTTTACCATGTAACCTAACACACTCACATATTTCTGGAATTAAGATGTGACTATCTTTGGAGGACCATTATTCCGTCTATACACATGCATATTTTTTAAATAAAGCTTTTCCCATTTTGATGTGGAAATTTTGGTTTGAGTAAACTGTGGAATTCTGAAAAGCAAATCTGTGACAAAATGTTTACCTTTCTTGAATTTTTTATCTTCCCCATGACATCTTTTTTAAAATGCAAGAAGTTAGGAGAATTTTGGTAGTTACTAAAAGATTCTAATTCCTTTGATTACTTTGGTCATCCTTCTTCATTTTATGATGTTTTTCCTGGAAGTCTGCACATGCAGAATGCCCTGACATGGAGGTTCCAATCTGTATACATGCCTTGGCCGGCGCTCACAAGAGGGATGTATAGAGTGTATCACTCGGAATGCTTGGCAGTTAGCTTCTTCACAACTCTGTTTTTGTTTTGGGATAAGACTATTAAACGAGAATTTGTGGCTGCACTTAATGAGAAGTGGACAGAAGAATTAGGAGATAGGAAAATATAGAAGAATCTTCATGATTCCTCCACTAGCCCCTGGAGAGAGATGTTCCTTTCACGTGATAATGGAAGCCAGGCTGCCCAGTAAGGCAGATGCTGAGAGCTTTTCCTTCCCAGAAAGCCCCAGAGGCTCCTGAAGTAGAAAACAACCACAAGATTTGTAAAACGGTTCTGGAGATTCCTGCCACTGGCTTGGTGTTAATGAAGAATGTCATGTTGTCTATAAAACCGAAGGAAAACCAAAGAGCCTTTAGGCAGAGAGACCACAGCTGAGACTGTAAGGTGGGAGAGGGCCTGGCTGACAAGAGAAACCAAGATGCCTATGCAGGTGTGTAGGTAGCCATGAAACCAGAGGAGGTAACAGGAAAGCAGGAACTGTTCACTATGGCAGGATGGTGACAATGCCGTGGAGGGGTTCAAAGGGAAGGCACATGGGTCCTCTTCCACTCCTGTAGGCAAGGCAAGGTGAGCAGGAAGAAATGATTTGCACTCTTATACCTTATCTTTGGTAAACGTCTTTCTTTCTTTCTTTCTTTCTTTCTTTCTTTCTTTCTTTCTTTCTTTCTTTCTTTCTTTCTCTTTCTTTCTTTCTTTCTTTCTTTCTTTCTTTCTTTCTTTCTTTCTTTCTTTCTTTCTTTCTTTCTTTCTTTCTCCTTTCTCTACATATTTTCTTTCTTTCTCTTTCTTTCTCCTTCCTTTCTTTCTTTCTTTCTTTCTTTCTTTCTTTCTTTCTTTCTTTCTCTTTCTTCTTTCTCTTTCTTTCTGTGACTTAAAAAATTACTGTAGTATCCTCTTAGGATCTACAGAAGAGTGACTCAAATCAGAAACTGGCTTTTAATTCATTTGACAGATCTCTACAGTAATTTCAGCTACATCTCGATAAACCTTGAGGCCCTAAACCTAAAATTCTACATTTGCAGTCTTTGCACAAGGTCTAGGTATAGCTGGCTGCATTGGTTTATCTTCTGGCCTTTGTTTTAAAGCTCTGACTCACATCTGAGTATGGTACTGGAAGACTACACACTATTTCTGTAGTGTTATCTTGGTTATTAAACTACATCTGGGAAGTATTACAGCGGCCTTGATATCAAGTAGAGAAATTTAGGAAGCTGAAGTAGACTCGTGCAAATAGATTTTCTTGTTTTAAAAATATCTTTATTGCTGGATGCAGTGTTGCACATCGGTAATCCCAGATACCTGGGAGGCTGAGATAGGACTGCAAATTCAAGGCCTATCCTGGATAATTTAGCAAGACCCTGTCTCAAAATAAAAGATATAAAAAGGGCTGGGGATGTAGCTCATTGTGCAGGCCCAGACTTCAGTCTCTAATAGTGAAAACAAAACAAAACACCAAACAAACATAAGCAAACCAAGTGCAACACAGTTTCTAAAAAATATAATTTATATACCATATAATTAACCCATTTAAATATACAATTCAGTAGATCTCAGAATGAGTGTACAGAGTTATGTAATCAGTACCACAATTTATTTATAGTGTCTCATCACCCCCAAAAGAAACCCTATACTCACTAGCAGTCAGTCTCATTTCCCCTTTCCTCTCAGCCATGGTCACCATTAACCTACTTTGTTTCTACAAATTTACCTACACAGCTTCTACAAATGGAATCATACGCTACGTGATATTTTATGACTATCTTTTTTCACTTAGTACAATGTTAACGTTCATCTGTTTTGTAGCATATGTCAACACTTCCTTTTGTTGCTTAATATTTCATTGCATTAATACTTCATTTTTCTTTTATCTATCAGTTGACAGACATCTGGATTATTTCCATCACTTGACTATTGATCATGTTGTTATGAACATTTGACTTTGTATAAGCTGTTGTGTAGATATGAATTTTCATTACTTTTGGGTAAACATCTAGAAGTAGAATTGCCAGGTCAAATGTTAGCCCCATTTTTAACATTCTGAGAATATGCCAAACTATTTTCTAGAATGGCTGTATCATTTCACATTTCTAACAAACAATATGCAAAGCTTCCAATTTTTCTACACCCACACCAACATTTGTTATTCCGTCTTTTTTCAACTGTAGTCATTCTAGTGTAAATGAAGTGGTATTCATTACAGTATTAATGTGCATTTATAATTTTTCTTTTTACTTTTTAAAAATGTCCAAATTGCAAAATTCTCAAAAATGACTCTCTGTGCCTGGAGCATTGGAATGTTAAGTCTCAGTCATTTAGAAGGCTGAGACAGAAGGTTCACTTAAGTCCGGGAGTTTGAAGCCAGTCACAAAAGTTGGCTGAATCACTGTGGCATTGTAATGCCAATTGGTAGAACATATTGTGACATAATTGTGTTGTAATAGTGTGGTAATTAAGAGATGAGTGATGAACCACACGTAAAAACCTGAGTTTTTAAAAATGGATATCTATGGGCTGGGGATGAAACTCAGGATTAGGGGATTTGCCAGTGTGTGTAAAGCCCTGGTTCAAGTTCTAGAACTACAAAGAAAGAAAAGTGTATTTGCAATGCTGGCTGAGTGTAATGTGTTCATTAATAATTTTAATGTTACAGATGGTGCTGTAGCTCCATGTACTGCATTGAATATAAATGCAAATTTACAATAAATGACTGTTCATTTGTATGTTATATATGATCCAATAGAAACATCTTCTATAGCTCATCTATTAAGTCTACATAGCCCTAAATAAATGTTACTCTTTTCTTTCTTTCTTTCTTTCTTTCTTTCTTTCTTTCTTTCTTTCTTTCTTTCTCTCTCTCTCTCTCTCTCTCTCTCTCTCTCTCTCTCTCTCTCTCTCTTTCTTTCTTTCTTTCTTTCTTTCTTTCTTTCTTTCTTTCTTTCTTTCTTTCTTTCTCTCTTCTTCTTTTTTCTTTTTTGCAGTGCTGGGCATGTAGCCTGTGGTATAAGACAAGCATTCCACCACTAACCTACATCCCCAGCTCTCATTTTTCTTACTTTAAAAAAGACTACAGGAATCAAATGGAATTATCCAATATTATATGAAGGACATATGATGAGGACTCATCTCCTGATTCTTGCTAACTTAAGAAGTAATAGAATCAGAAGAGGTCTTGAATGCCATCTATCATTCAGTATAATGATTTCCCATCTTTCAAAAAATTTTTATTAGGACATAGTTGCAATATATAATGAGTACATTCATTGTGAAGAGTTAGTATTAAATGAAAAAAAAAAAAGAAGTCCCCACCTGATGGAATATTTCCACTGCCACAGAGTTCTCCACTGGGTAGAGCAGCCCATTCCGTGGTTGGCAGTTCTGATGTTTCTCTTTTATACTAAGACACCTCTGCCTCCATGTCCCTTCCATCTGCTGCCAGTTGTTCTGACCTCTAAAGCTATGAAGAATGAAAGTGCATTTAGGTGTTCTCTAAGTGTTTGCAGAAAGACTGAATTTATTTATTTATAGCAGTTTATTAACTGACTTAACATATTGCTTTTGTAATTTAAAGTGCAAAAAAGAATCTCTCTCTATTTTGAGACAGGATCTCACTTTGTAATTCAGGCTGGCCTTGAACTGACAGTTTAGCCCAGACTGGCCTTGAATGTATGGTAATCTTCCTGCCTCAACCTCCCAAAGGCTGGGATTATAGGTCTGCATCACCATGCCTGATTTATACACATACACACACACACACACACACACACACACACACACACACACACACAGTGTTCTTCCCCCAGCCACCACAAAAATCTGAATTTTTATTTTCTCTCCCTCTCACTCTCATTTTTATATGGTGACTGATATCTAAACATTTAAAGGAGAAAATTTATTTTTAAGTAAATTTATTTCATATTCTCACCTTGTTATTGCATTTACTATTCTTTGCATGTGGGGTTTTAATGACCGTGTAGTATTCCACATTACAGACACACTATAATATATTTAAACATTTCCTTTTTGATAGACATTTAGGCATTTTCAAATTTATAAAGAGGGTAGCTCGGTCTTCTCTTTTCAAAATAAATGCCACTTGTTACCCTAAATCTTCATGTGACCTTCTGACTCTGACTTCTATTACCATTGGACACGCCCTAAATTGCCAGCCTTATATGAGGTTTCCAGAACTGAGCATCTGATCAGACAGAGAGGATAGTGGAATATGGAATTCGGGGGACCATTACTCCTTTTTTTTTTTGTACCGGGGATCGAACTCATGACCTTGCACTTGCCAGGCAGGCACTTACATCACTCTTTTTTTTTTTTTTGGTATCAGGGATTGAACTCACAACCATGTGCTTGCAAGGCAGGTGCTTATGCTGCTGAGCTGAACCCCCAGGCAAGCTTTTTTTTTTTTTTTTTTTTTTCACTGCAGCCTTTTATGGGCTTGCAGGCAGCACAAGTCTGCCTGGCCTCAGGTGGCTTAGTTTATTTTTAGTTCCAGATGTCCTCAACTATGCTTGTGGCCTCTCCATTTGAATTCTCAGGCTTCTCTGTGTCAATCATTGTGGATGATTTGTCCTCAGCTGGTGGCCAGCGCTTCATTTGACCTGCCAGATCCTTGTGTCACCTTAACAATACTCTGCGTGGAAGTCTGAGGGATTCGATGCAAACAGCTTCTCCTACTTAAAAAGATTTTACCTCAAGTGATATCAGAGGACTTTACAAGTGATATAGGAGGTTCCGTAACTCATTTGTCTTCCTACATTTTTGCAACTTAGGAGCTAATGTTGGAGATGAAATAGTGAACTTTGTTAACTTGAGTGTATCAGCTGCTGAATGTGTAAATTCATCCTTTCTCAGATAGTCAGACATAACTAGCTAAGCAGCTTCCAGCGGAAAAATGGGGACATGAATAATTCTGCCTGGAAATAAGATCAACCTTTGTTCTCATAAGATCTGCACTGTGAGCAGAGAGCTACATAAACCTTGTACCTTGAATAACTGAAGATCTGTCTCCCTCCTTCTCCCTAATGCTTAAACACTCAAGAAATGTAGTATAGTGCTAGAGATTTAAAAATCTGGGCTTTGCAGAAAGATCATAACATATTAAGTAAAAAATAGTTCCCATGTGAAACCATTCTTGCAAAAACTAGGGTTCACATAAATACATAAAATTAAGATATATACACATTGTTCACACATACGCACGCACACATGCGTGCACACACAGTAGTGTGAACAGTGATTTTTAATTGATAATTATTGGATAAGTATGTTAAACTTTTTCTTTTTTATATTTTATTATTTTCTTACAATGAATATATAATATGGAAAAATAGTAGGTTGTATTTCTGATGGTTTTATTGAATTAAAAGGCACAGTTTTTTAAACTTTATTATCAGGATGAAAAGTAAGTTTGGGTGAGAAATCCAACAAAATTATTTCAAAATTTTTCAAGTTTCTAAAACTTGAATAAAGTTGCTATCACATTTAGTCAGCATATTGATGGCAGAGTATGACATAGCATAAACTGTATTCCTTATGACTCTTTCGGTTGTATCAGCAACCATTCGAATTAGCTTAAGGTAGAAAGCACCTTTTCCTATAAGCACACCAAGAGTTTTGATGGTTGGTTGCTCTTGTGTGATGACATTAGTTGTTTATATTTTATTTTGCTTCTATCCCTTTGAGACCTCCATGTGCCCCACTCAATGCCTCACCTGGCTCAGCTCATCCCGGTAGGGATTTCTGAGGACTCTGTGCTTCATAACAAAAGGGATACGCTTGGAGTGGCAGTGGACTTCCAGGCACATGTACAACTGTCTGGTTCTGTCCCCTCCCATCCTACTATTTTGACTGTTATCCTCAGGATACATAGTATACCATGGAGTCTACAGGCACACACTTAGCTGGGCTTCAGGAAGGGACTAGATTTAGGCTTTTGGAAGATCTCAGGTCTCTTTTTTCTCATCCCTGTGCATCTGCTCTGTTTTCTCTTACCACCTTCTCTGCTTCCAAGTTCATAGGACAGAACTTCAGCCATCCTCAGGATTTTCACTTGGCAAGTCTAGCCATTTGGAGAAAGACTGATCACCCTCCCCCACCCTTCCTTTCCTTTCAGTTCAAACGTCTAGAGAGGGAGCTGAATGGCCAATGGCCAATCTTCAATCACATGCTTATTCTGGTGCTAAACATTTATGGTTCTATGGAGGCAGAGAGTCATATTCTCCAGCTATGGCTTCTCCAATTACAACAACATAGATAGAAGCACTGGTAGACACACACACACACACACACACACACACACACACACACACACAGACACACACAAAGAGAGAAAGAGACAGAAAAATATTGAAAAATACAAAAGACAGAATCATATCTGGAGCCATTCTTTCATAAAAACGATTAGATGTTTCCTAAGACATGAAATTTTGAAACTACTAGAAGAAAATGTTGGGGAAACAATTTAAGATATAGGCATAGAAAACAGTTTTCTAAATTAGACACCAGAAGCTCAGGAAATAAAGGCAAGAACTGACAAATGATGTCACATCAAATGGGAAAGATTAATTACAGCAAAGGAAACAACCAACTGAGATCAGAGACATACTACAGAAAAGGAAAAATTCTTTAGCAGCTATTCCTCTGATAGAGCATTAATATCCAAAATCTGCAAGAACTCAAAATCTTAACAAAAGAACTGGTAAGTCAGTCAAAAACTGGGTAGATGATCAGAATAGACATTTCTTAAAAGAGGCACAAATAGTCAATAAGTATATGGAAAATGGCTATTATAAAAAAAACAAAACATAAGAAATTCTGCAAGGATGTGGACCAAAAGAAACCTTTATGCATTGTTGGTAGAAATGTAAATTAGTACAGCCACTATAGAAAACAGTATGGAATTTCTTCAAAAAGCTAAAAATAGAACTACAGTATAATCATATGTGTGGGCTATTCCACTCCTGTGTATGTATCTAAAGGAAATGAAGCCAGCATATAACAGATATCTGCTCATCCATGTTTATTGAGACACTGTTAGTCAGGATATGGAATCAGCCTAGATGGTCATCAACAGATAAATGGATAAAGAAAGTGTGTGTGTGTGTATGTGTGTGTGTATTTCTACCATAAAGGATGAGATTATGTCTTTTGCAAGAAAATATATTGAACTGGAAGACAAAGTGACTTTTAAATAAAGTAAACCAGACAAACAGAGATAAATATTGCTTGTTTTCTCTCACACATTGACACTGGGAAGAAAAAAAAAGAACTGAGGATTAAAAGATGAGGGAAGGGAAAGTGAGTGGAGGAGGATAAAAGAAGGTAGAAGGGAGGATGGGTGTGATCAAAGCATGGAGAAATATCACAGTGAGACCAAGTAATTTTATAACTAATATGTGTTAATAATTATAATAATAAAACTAACAACAAGATATTTAATTAGCCTAAAGAATAATTTCTGCAAGAAAGTATATAATTATTTGCTTAATAACTATAGCCCATCATTTTAAAAGGTTATGTTCAATATATCCTATTTAAGAAGGTTGAGAAAACTTTAGTGCATTGAGATCTTTGAAGAAGTCAAAGTTAATAGAAATTACACAACACTCTATCTTTGTTTTTGGTTTATTGAGCCAGAGTCTTGCTATGAAGTTTAGGCTGGTCTTGAACTCACTTCAAACTGTGAGTTTGAGGCCCAGACTTGCCTCAAATTTACAGCAATCCCCCGGCTTCAGTCTCCCGAGTGCTAGGGTTACAGGATGTACCACCACCCCTGCCTTCTATTTTGGTTTGTAGGAAGCACTGTACTGGTAACAAATTTATTTCTAATGAAACATAAGAGCAAATAGGTTATTCTGCGCTGGGTCTCTATGAATCCAGTTGATAGCATCATTTACTTAAATTACATCTCTTTAGGGATCACTTGTCTATAGTTTCTATTAATTATCTATATTTTGTTTTACAATTTAAATACAAAGTTAGATTAATGGCTTTATTTCATATACTACAGTTGCTTAAGTCATATTTTCTCCTTCTTTCATGATGATTATAAAATAATAAAATTCACAAAATTCAAACTATAGAGAAAATAGTTACACAAAACCACATTCCCTACATAACTGTAATAATTTTCCATATAAATGTATATGTTGTGAAGTTTCAGTGGTAGTTATAGTCAGTATAGTAGTCTTCCCTTTCCATTCTGTCACTTGTTATTCTTGTTAGTAATTGCTACCTCTAAAATGTTTATAAAATCCTGAGTGAATGAACTAAAATAATGGCGTAATCATTTCACTAACTTTACATATTTAGATTTACCTCTCTCTATTATAAAAAGTACATCCCTTCCCAGATTATGTATTTCTGTATAATCCATGATGTTCTAGGTGCCCACTATACCCAGAGTCTGCCACTGAGGGAAGTAACCACAGATAATTATGTCTTCATCAGGTTGTATAATATGTCATTGCTGTAGCTACTAAGAATCCAGGCATCTGTGCCTTAGCCAAGTGGCGCCATGTGTAACAGAAAGGCTCATGAGGTGGGGCTGCAGGAGACTGTTCCCCACTAGCAAGGCACCATATAGGATGGCAGGGAAATGGTCCAATTACCTTCACAGTCTTGGTAAATATAAACAGGAGGTTACACAGAGATGTCAGCATGCTAAGTACACCCTTTTGGAGAAAGAAAAAGACTATCAGGACAGCAAAGCTGTCAGCTCACCAGAGCTAGAACCATATTATATACTGATATGCTCTCTCTAGTTTAGTGTAACACATGGTTTGCTGGCCAGTGTCACAGGGCCAAGACTTATAGTCTAGTTCTCACCTGTTCATGTCCATCTCATTCCCCCTTAGAAGTGAACCTCCAATATATAGTGTATTTTTCTTCTTTTCAATGACATCCTTGGGATGAAAACCAAGCTTAAGAATATAAGTTTTGTGAAACATTGAAATCCATTTCATAACAGATGATGCCTGTATGCTAGAAACTCAGTTGTTTCCGTAATAGTTTTCTGCTACTGCTGTAAAACTTTCACAAATCTAGTGTCTTAAAACAACACAACATATTGTCTTACAATTCTTTTTTTTGTACCAGAAATTGATGTCTTATAATTCTTGAAGTCATAAGTTCAACCTAGGTTTCAGTAGGCTAAAATAATATTTCTAGAATTTCTAATCCATATTCTTGCCTTTTTCTAGCTTGTAGAGCCTATTCTGGCTTGTGGCTCCTTCCATATTCAAAGCCAGAAATAGGCCATTCATTGTTCCTATTTCTCATCATTCTGAAACTTCCTCTCTTGCCATTCTCTTTTATTATAAGGATGTTGTTTGTGATTACACTGGGTTCACCCAAACAGTCTGACATGAGCACCTTACCTCAGAATTCTTATTTTTTTGTTTTTGTTTTTATTTTTTTGAGACAGAATCATAATGTGTAGTTCAGGCTGGCATTGAACTTATTATGTACTCAGGTTGGCCTAGAACTTGTGGCAATCCTCCTGCCTCAGCCTCCCAAGTGCTGGGATTACAGGTATGTGCCATCATGCCTGGTTTGGAATTCTTAATTTCATCACATCTATAAAGTCCTTTTTTCATGTGAAGTAATATATTCACAGGTTCAGGGAATTAGGATAAGAATAGTTTTTTTTTTTTTTTGTAGGGGTGAGGGTGGGGGATTATGCTGCCAACCACAATATCCAAAATTAAATTCATGATATTCTTCCTTGATAAAATTAATTCCTCCTTCAGTCTTTTCTGCCTCAATGATTTAAACCACAGTTCATCAGTTATTCACACCAGAAGTCTGGACATTATCCTACAATCCTCCTTCTTACTCACTTCCCATGTCCAATCAATCACCACATTCTGCCATTTCTTCCTCCGGAAAAGCACATCAGTCTTCTCAGCTCTACTTAAATTGCCATAGCTCTGGGCCGGATCCTCATCATCACCTCTTACCTGTTTTACTGCTGCAGTCTCCCAACCAGGCTCCCTGCCACCAGAAGTGATTTACCTCAAGACATACTGCAGTGCAACTTATTAGCAGAAAGTTTACATTTTTAATACTTCTTCAGTATCATATGCTGCTGGGAGGAGAAACACATGGTAAAATAGAAAGGTGTGCATTCCCAGGAGAGGTTCCCATGTTCTTAGCACAGTTAATCAGCTTCACACGCCTGTGGCTCAGCCACTGTCATCCTGGTAGTGAGCCTGTACAGCTTAGAGTCAGAATTTGAAGAAAAGTCTCATTAACTCCTCAAATTGGCCTTCTACCATGTTCTCACTGTACACTGTGCACTGTCACTTGACATTCAGCATGTCCAAGGACAGTTCTTTCTACAACTCCCTCTTTCTATCATTGGTCCTCCCACCTCCTCTGGCTCACCTACCTTCACATTTACCCATGACTTACCCTATCCTTAACCTCACAGCTAGCCGGCTGCCAAGACTGGCTGGTCTTTCTTTCTTTCTTTCTTTCTTTCTTTCTTTCTTTCTTTCTTTCTTTCTTTCTTTCTTTCTTTCTCTCTCTCTCTTCTTTCTTTCTCTCTCTCTTTCTTTCTTCTTTCTTTTTCTTTTAGTGGTGGCAGGTACTGAGGGGTTGAACCCAGGACCTCTGTACTATACACATTGCTATAAGGCTGGCTCTTTTTTTTTTTTTTTAACTTTTAAAAATGTTGACACAGGGTCTTGCTAAGTCACTGTTACCCAGGATAGTCCCAAACAGTCCTCTTGCCTTAGGCTCCCTGAATACTGGGATTATAGGTGTGTGCTATCACCTCACAAATAATTCAACTGCCTTGCACCTGGTCCTAGTTCATTGTAAACAGCACTGCCAAAATACAGTCTGGAAACACTATTTTTATATTACTTCCTAAGCAAAATCCTTCAGGAGCTAGTGGTACACTTCTGTAATTTTAGGACTCAGGAGGATGAGGCAGGAGGATCACTGTGAGTTGAGGCCAGCCTGGGCTACATAAGTGAGTTCAAGGCCAGCCTGCACTACAGAATGAGAATTTGCTTTAAAAAAAAATCCTATCATACTAACTTCAGACTTCTCTGTCTGGTCTTAAAGGCCCTTCATAATTAGGTTCTTCCTGTCAAATTGAGGCAGTTCCCACACTTTTTCTACCACCTACCCTATATAGGCTGGTCATACATATCTGCCTTATACTACAAACACATGCCTTCTCACTCTGCTTTTTCAAATCTTGTTCAAGATTTTTCCAAATCTTGAACTAAACACCTAGTTTAGTTCACATCTTCCCTGAAGGCTTTGATCATTAATCAGCCTTTAGGGCCCATGTTCCCCTTTGAGCTTACCCTAATATAACCCTAACCTAACCCTAACCCTAACCTAACACTAGCCCAATAAAATATCTCACAGTGGATATTTTGTCTCAAGAATATTTGCCTTGTTGCCTCCAACTTCAGCCAACTTGACAGGAAGGCCTACATTTCCTGTTTACTCCTTACCATAAATAAGTACAAATTCTACATGTACTCTGAATTATTCCCAAAACCACAAACTCATTTCTTGTTTGGAAATAATTTATTGGTTTCATTACTTTCAGTTACTTTCAACAATAAGTAGTTTCACAATTTTTTGTATTTTAGTCATTTGCTCCTGGGACAAAATACTTGATACAACTTGAAGGAGGAGAGGTTTAAACTGGTCAGTTAGCTCTGAGACAGGAAGGCCACAGCGGAAGGACCTGGTGGGTGAAAGCTGCTATGTTGTGGTAGCCAGGAATTTGGGTGGGGGTGTTCTGGGGAGAGAGATCTACCCTTACATGCCACACTCCCAGTGAGCTTCCTCTAATAGCACACTTGGAAGGCTGAACTCATTTGTACATGAATGTACTGAATGAGTATAACACCCCCAAGGTTTGAGTATCTTCCAAAGCCCTGCCTCTAAGTGCATTAGAGTTTTGGGGGTCATTGATCTAAACCATAACACGGGGTCTTTTTGACAAGTTGGGTATTTGTATTGATTGATAGCTAGTTCATGATAGCTGAAAAAAATCTATAATTTTTGAAGAGAGACAATACAAAAGGTAATGTAAACTAAATCCAACCATTGTGACAGCTGATTCACAGACTCTTTAGCAAGCACTTCTCTGTGTTTGAAGGGCCAAATGAAATGGAAATATTGGAGAAGATGGAAGGTCTTTTCCAACATTTCAGTTTGAAAGAGGGTTTCAAACTGAAATGTTGAAAGAGGATTTCATTTCACAATGAATGATCCACTCCCTGAATCTCAGAAATTTCAGTAAGTTTAGAAGAGTGGTTTGCAGAACAGCCTAAGGAGCAGATCAAGGCAATGGGCACAAGAATGAAGGCCACTACAGATAGTGTTAAAGTGGAATTTGTTGATGGAGAAAATGTTTGATCAATTCACAAGTGAAGTTCTTGCCCAGAGACATCAGTCACGACGTTTCTACGAAGGATAAATAATGGCACCAACCACAACATGAAGGTAAGCAGTCCTGAACCCTGAGTTTCGGTGACTAAGAGGACTCACTTAAAATACATATATCAACACATTATCAACTTGCTAGTTCCGTAGTTTTTTTTTTTTTTTCTTTTTACCAGTACTAAGGATTGAACTCAGGGCCTCATACATGCTAAGCAAGCCCTGTACCACTGAGCTATGTCTCCAGCCCTCTTTGCTTTATGTTGAGACTGGGTCTCCCTAAGTTTCCCAGGCTGGCCTTGAACTCTTGATCTCCCACCTTTGCCTTCCAAGTAGCTGAAATTATAGGTGTGCACCACCACACCCTGTTTCAGTTGACTAGTTTTGAAGTCATCTTTTACAGTTTGGTCTGATAAGGTATTTTTAGAGTTTTACCCTGAGAAGAGACATGATTTTTACCCAAATAGTGGTTGTAAAGACACTGCCCCTCACTCTGGAACACACACACACACACACACACACACATGCACACGCACACACACACACACACACACACACACACACACCAGTACAACATATTCAAGTCATTAGCTGTTTGAACCCTAAATGTGGAACAAGGAATTCCCCAGATGATTTTTAAATTCCAGGGCAATTACTATGTACAGTTTCAAGAGCCAGAAGGAAGAATCAATCTGCCAGCAACTATTAGTGATGGAATTGCTTCTGCTTCAAAGTATATGCTGGATTAACTCTTAAAGTAGTTAATTACTTTTCAGATCATGCTGTGGTGTCACATGCTAAAGAGAAAACCATAGCCATCCCAACCTAAGGAGGTGGAAGAAAAGGAAGGTCATGATTTCTCTTATCATTCAAGCTTTGTCTAAAGAAAAAGCCTGTAAAAGCATTTTTTTATTCTTAGCCAAAACAATATTAAGTAATTTTTTTTTCTTTTAAGTGAATTTACTCATGGTTGTTTGATCATTATAAAGACATGACTTAATGGAAACTGCTTGTCAGCAAAACACAATAGCTAATTTTTGATGTTGTTATGTTGAATTAATTATCTTTAGGTCAAATACTGATTTGATAATGGATAAAATTTTTCCAGGTAAAAACGGCAGCATAAAAATCTCTGAATTCCTTTCACTTTAGAAGTACCTACTGTGTGATGGTGGGAGACCGATGTAAAGGAAGAAGTTGGGAATGGTGATGAGGCACAGGGCCTCTGTACTGTTACTTCCTTCCAGGCCCAAGATCATCGTGCTTCTCAGTTGTGACTCTCTTGACCCTTACTAAGGTTGGAGCTGGCCTCAGAAACCTTATCAACACAGTGCTTTGGGAGGCCACTGCCAGTCAAATAGGATTACACCTGAAAGATAAAACTCATTTAGACTCTGATCTAGAGACAATATAAACCCAGGAAAAAAATCTAGAATCTACACTTCAGAATTTATCTGCCAAAACTAAGAGAAAGAACTCAAGAGATAATTTATTGATGTCACTAATGTTACTCAGGACATTTTACCAAGATATTAAAAAGTCAAAGGAACCAAAGCTACCTTGTCTTATTCCCTAATTAAAAAAATTTTTTTTTATTTAAAGAAAAAAAAACAGAAAAGGGGTAGAGATAATACATAATTTCAAAAAAAAGTAAGAAATCACTAGTTGATAAATTATATATTGTCCTCTTAGAAATAGTTGACTTAGTAAAGTATAGTTGAATAGTAAACATACAAAGTGGACATTTAAAAAGCGAGGCTGCAAACAGTCCTGTTCAACTATGCAACAAAAACTTAGTAATATGGTTAACAATCCTACACAGTTTATTCCCTCATTTTTGGAGATCAGGAAACTGAGGAGCTTACTCCAGTGGTCCTTTTTCATCCAGGCAGGTCCTCTTCTGCTCTGCTGATCACAGAACAACCTCAGCAGATCTTTATCATCCTGATTGTATCAACTGTACATTTATGTATAGACTTCCACAGATTATCGCGTGGGTGATTGCTGCATGGAAATTATCCATCATAAGCAACCTTATCGGGCAGTCTAATCACAACTGATTTCAGGGGTTAATTTAAGGTAAAAAATACAAGACAATTGACAACTGATTTTTGAACAAAGTAAATTTAGTATCTACTTATAAGAATAAATGCAATTCTACTATAGAGAGAAAGAAAATGAGCTAGATTTTATAGTGAACAATATTAGGTTAGATAGGCTGAAAATATAGCACAGATGAAATGATTTATATAGAAGAACAGTTTCTTAAGACTTCAGCATTTCCTGTGGTCACTTAAAATTCCTGGAAAGAAGAACCCTTAGTGCTTTTTAATGACTCAAAAGAGAACATTTAAGATTCTCCATAGGATCCTTGCAGGAGAGAATACAGACACTTCTCTTTAACTTTATCTTTCACAAAGGGAATTGTCCCAGACTTGACATTTTACTTCTTCCCTTTTTACTAGGCTACGTAGGTTGACTTTTTCTTGTTCTGCTGAAAGTCATAATAATAACACCAGGCCCCTGTCACATAAATAAGGCTTCTTTGACTTTAAATCAGTGGTTCTCAGGCTTGGCTGCACTCTACAATCATCTGCTTCAGTATATACAAATTCCAGTCAATTGAATCAGAATCTCAGGCTGGGGCCCAGGCATTGCTAGTTCTTAAAATGCCAGGTGTTTGATGTGGAAATAAATTTGTCAACCATTGCCTTTAACCAAAGGATAAAATTTTACTGCTCTGGCATCATAAATCAGGTGAACATGGGTTCACCACTATAGTTCGAAGGTCACCAGCACCACCCCCAAACACTGTCTTTACTGTTCCTGATGTGCTTCACTATTAATAAACTTCCTCTCCTAGAGTGTAATCATAAAAAGAAATCAGAAGAGTGCTGGGCTGAGGTCCTGGGCTTGGATAGATCTCAGAAGTGTTCCAGAGTTGGATAGTACTAGATGGCAAGAAGTGATTGCATCATGTCAAGTTGCTAATTTAAAATCAGCCATGGTGGGAGTATTTACACCATGAAAATTGACAAACACTACAAATCAGGGCTGATTTTTCCCTAGTGGGGCAGTTGTTAAACAGAATAGTACTGAATAGAACTCTAGGTCCCACTTCTGGTTCAACCTAAGAGAAGGAAACTTAAAATCACGGTTTACTCATTGACGATTCTGAGCTGATGACTCTATCATTTCTTTATTGGCAAATAATGACTGGGTATAAAGCCAAATAGCAAAAAGTAGGTTACTGCCATTATAATCTTGGTGGTATCATAGGTAAAGAGGAGAAGATAACAGGAACTTAATATGAACCAATACATCCCTCTTCCTTATCACTTTTGCCTGTGTACCTGTCTATTATTTCCTTGGGTAGAGAACCAAGAAAGAAAAGGTAGACACATTATTGTAGCAAAATTACAGAGATCATCCTAAGTTAGAGACTTGGAAATTCAGTGAGTTACACAAGAATGAGATTTATAGCTCTTGTGGAAATTTCCAGAGATAGATGGTCCAACAATGTCACTGGAGCTGTCATCTCCACCTCTGAATGTCCTAGCACCACATCTACATACCAGCCACTGAGAACTATAGGAGTAGGGGGAGAATGCACATTCTTGTTAAGGACACAAATAAGAATGACTCATATTATTTCCATTCATACACTCCTGGCTAGAACTTCATCGTATGGCTACATCCAGCTCTAAGGGAGGCTGGGAAATGTATTCTTAACTGAGTAAGGTGCACAGCTAAACCTCAGAAACATTATTAAAGCAAGAAGGCAAAGGCGGGTATTGATGGAGAATGGCAAGACTTTGCCACAACTTGCTACTCATTTAATTGCAGGTTTGCATGTTGTTATGACTGGGGCTGGAGGCTTAGCAGGGTAATACTCTATAACATTTTATAGACTACAACAGCTCCTCGGGCTATTCAGGTCTTCACCTCCCAGAAGTTTCTTGCATTAACAGAAAATAATGTCCCTGAAAATCTCTTTATATAAATTGGAAATAGTTTTTAGTGTTCAGTTCAACATTCCATGTGAAAATACTGTGTGGTCTAAAATAAATTTGAACTTTCTAATGTAATCTTTTATTTGATATATCTTTGGCCCAGGTAATGCTGTCAAATGCTAATTATTGAGACTTTAAAAATGGTATGTGTGTGTGTTACTGGGGATTAAACTCAGGGCCTTAACACTGAGCTATATCCCCAGCCCCTACACTCCCTTTGTGTGACAGGGTGTTGCTAAGTTGCTGGAGCTTGGTTAGAACCTTTAATCTTCCTGCACTGGCCTCCTTGAATGCTGGGATTACTGGCATGCAACACCATGCCCAGTCACGTGGAATATCTTAACAATAAAACATAAAGTTCTGTACCATAACTGTGCTGGTTGTAAATAAATAGGAAGTAATGTAATTTCTGAAGTAATCACATAATCGTTCTTGAAAAATCACTTGTCTCATTACATTACCCTGCTCAAAAACTTTGGTACCTGTTGTTAGAATTACAAATGGGTTTTCTTGGTAGCTTGGGCTTCTTATGCATGCCCTGAAGAGCAAACTTCATCTACAGCAGAAACAGAACTAACCAGGACCCATGGAGATTTGGATTCTAGTTCTAATCCTGCCGTTAATTAGTTGGGTGACACTAAGCCCACCCGCTCTGTAATTGATTAGAGTTAACACTCAAGCAGAGATCCAAGATAGGCCAACTGGAAAAAGAGGCTTCCTTAAAGTTGCTATAGAAGCAGCTCCTCCCATGAAAGCAGCTTCATCTCCCATTGAGTCATTGAGTTTTTCTCTTCACATTCTTATCTTGTAGGATCTTTTCACCTTGAATGTGGGTTGCACTTGATGGCTTAGTTCAAACAAAGCACAGCAAAGAGAATAGCATGTAACTTCTGAGACCAGATTACTAAAAACTGGGCTATTTATTCACATTTTCTCCCTGGCTCTTCTTGCCTTCTGTTTGATAAAACGACATGCCATGTTTAGAGAGGCCCATGTGAAGACACTGAGGGCAGTCAGCATCTTTTTGAGTGACCCACTGGAGAGGCCCACCTGGCAATGAATGGCCATCTCTGGTGAAAAATTAGTGAGGACATGAGGCTGCCAATAGCAGTGTGAGGGAGCTTGGATATAGATGCTCCCAGTGGAGCTTTGAGGTGATCGCAGTTCTAGCTGACACCTTGATGGAGCCTCTGGGACACTTTGAGGTGAGAGACCCAGCTGAGATGTGTCAGATCCCTAAGTACCCATGAAATCATAAATGTTGATGTTTAAGCTACTACATTTTGGCCTAATTTATTATGCATCAGTAGGTAAATAAAGCAGTAACATTAAAGTTCAGGTATCTCTGAAGAAGGAGGGAACTTAGGGAAATTACTACTTGTAAGTTTAAGCTATTACAACTGAGAAGGTGGCAACTGAAATGAATTTAATTTTGAAAATCACATTCATAGCTAAAGTGAATTTTAAAATTAAATTAACACTACCAGTAAGTGTTGGTCTAAAGATAAAGGTTAATTTCTAACTTTTGACTGAAAAAAGAACACATTTGGTTTTCTAGAGAAATAACTTTTGGCATTATTTAGAAGCCTCTTTTCTCAAGAATTGGGAGGTAAAAGATCAACGTGCAGCCCAAAAATGATTAGCTTGAACTTTTTAATAATTGTGATGGAAAAGAAGAGGAATCTCATTTTTGTGAACATTATGATGCTGCACTGTTCAGTACAAGGCACTAGAGACATCAAGGCTGTCTGCTCAGTGCTCTCACCAACAGTATTTGACTGCTATCTCCACTGTCCTGTGGTTATTCCATGTTGTAGTAGGGCTAAGATGCTTGAAAATTTCCTGAGCTACTCTTTTCTGGAGGATAAGAAACAGTTGCCTGCAGCTGAGGTTGCTCTAAATGTATTTGCTCATTGGCAGGACCAGCTACCCCTCTTTGACCCAGAGCTTGCTCCGGAACAGGGGTAAGAGGAGCTCCAGGATCAACATCTGACCTCCCACCTTGATCTTCCCTCCTTTTCCCACTTCAACCTCAGGTCTAATCCAAAATGCCTCTGTCTCATCCTCCTGGGCACACTGTGACTTTTTAGCAAAATTGTTCTTCTCTTTTGGGAAATCTGCCCAGAACCTAGCTAGCAGTCAGTTCCCATTGTCCAGCCAATTAGTTAATTCAGATACCTTTTAGGTTAGGATAAGTCTTTGTGGGGGTTTTTTGTTTTGTTTTCTTTTTTCTAACACTTGGGATTGAATCCAGGACGTTCACACTGAACTTCATCAGAGCCCCTTTTTATTATTTGAGATGGGGTGTGTGTGGGGGGTCTTACTAAATCATTAAATTGCCCAGGCTGACCTTGAATTTGTAATCCTCTTGCCTCATCCTCCCAGAGCGCTGGGATTACAGGTGTGTGCTACTATGCTCAGTGGGATAATTCTTGATGTAATTTTTTATCTGAAATTTGTATTTCTACAAGGGCCATGATGGCACCATATCACATCTGAATTTTAATAGCATATAGAAACAGTGATTAAGTAATAAAAAAATAGATTTAAAAAAGACAACCATACACAAAGAGGCACAAAGCAGTGTGACTCCGCAGCCTGGATGAAATAAGGTCCCCTGGCCCTCAGAGACCTCCTCCATCAGAGGCAGAGGACAGGCATCCTCCTACTTGTCAGTGGTTCAGTGCCTTGAAGACTTTTGTTCCTTTGCTGTGGGGTCCTGAGCGCACTGCTTAGGGAATGTGGCTGGGGAGAGGACTGACTTTCTTTTGTAAATCAGGAGACCCACCCTTTGAAAAGAGGTGTGATGAGCAGAGGACAACACAGCAAACTCTAGAAGTAGAGTCATTAGAGAAAAGAATACAGATGGAAATCAGTCATCCCACAAACTGCTGCCTTGAAATTGCCAGGGACAGTGTACCCCTTCCAAGGTTTTCATGTACTTCCAGGGCCATGTGGGGAGCACAGCTTTCTAGTACAGCTCTGGCCTTAGACCTTCAAGCCTTGTTCTTCAAGGGTTGAAAAAGGAAGTTTTTAAATACAGGCAAAGCTTTTTCTCTCACAAAGCCTGGAATTATCTTGCTGTGAATTTAAGAGATTTAGTTTGACCTTCGGTGCTGACTGACGGCTTTGTTCTAGTTAGGTATTCAGCCTTTCCCCCAGGGGCTGGAACCCACCCACTCAAGGAAGGAGGGGTCAGAGGACACTAGCTCTTATGGGGACTGAAGTGACTGTGGTTTAACGTTTCCGGGGTATCCTTCTTCCTTTATCTTTTGCTTAAAACATGGATTAAACTGACTCTGTGTTGTAGGACCAAACCAATGGATATAAACAGAGGAAGCAGAACTGTGAAACACTGAGGGATCAGCCTCTTGTAGCCCACATGCCACCTAGAGCCTCCATCTGATATCTAAACAAGACTGACTCTCTTTTATCCCTTGGTTTTCACCACATCAAAGCACAGAGCTGCCCCCAAGATTCTGGCAAATTATTTTCTTGTGATTAGTAAGGACGAACCTATGCCTGCTTTATTTTGGTGGTGGTGGTGTGGGGCTAGAGGTTGAACCCAGGTTCTCGTGCATGCTAGCCAAACGTTCGACCACTGAGCTACAACCCCACTCCTATTTTATGTTATGTTTTGCATTTTACTTTTTATTTTATTTTATTTTATTTTATTTTATTTTATTTTGCAGACAGAGTCTCACTCCGTTGCCCAGGCTGGCCTTGAATTTGCAGTCTTCCTGCCTCAGCTCCAGAGTAGCTGACATTGCAGATATGTGCCACCACACCCAGCCAGGTGCCCAATTTTAAATTGTGTTTTATCTCTTTTGCACATCAATCCAGATATAAAGCTCATCACCAGCTTTGACTTTCACAAGGTGACAATGAGAGGAGCAAAGGCAACAGGAGCTGTCAAGGTCACAGGAAAAACAATACAGAAGAGAATCCAGCAGAGTATTAGCAGAAAGACTTCCGGCCTCACTCAGAGATGGTGGCAGAGGATTCAGCCTTTCTCTATCCCAAGGAATGTCCTCTCCCTTCATCTTCCTCTGCATACCCCTCTCCTACTTCTTCATGGACATGTTAGGGTTTTCTGGCGTAGTAGAGAAGTAAAAGGAAAGAAAAAGAACGCCTTTATTGAGGATGTGGAGAAGAGCGCAGGACTCATAGTTGGGCTTTCTCCTCTGCTGGATAAAGAGAGGGCTAAGACTTATGTGACCTCTGCCTGGAAGCAGTGCTTGGGGCAGGCATTTATGATGCACAAGGAACTGATTGGAATTCTCTTCCCATGCACGTGAAAGGAAAGAGGAAGTTGTAATCAGGGCTGAAGGGGAAGCAGGAGGAAGTGGTTGTCAGGACAAGTGTTGTTTTGTTTTGGCCTTCCTCCATGTTAGACCACCGCCATAATGTCCAGTAATTTATGCTAAGGTGGAAACCTTTCAGGACACGCATTATTCTCCTTTTCTCAGAGATGATTTTCTTAGGACAAGTGTAACACCATTTTCAGTGTTTCACCATACCCAGAGTTCTCCCAAGCATTCTACAGCTCTCCAAACTCTATTCCCTTTCTAAATTCTAAATGGAATTCTGCTGCCAACAGAATTATCTTGTTTACTTGAAAAGCACTGAGTGCCCTACTAATTAGGTATGAGCGACCATCTGAGAACCCTCCTGAATGGATTCCAGTGCTGGCAGTAAAGGGATACTGGAGGGGGTGGAAGCTGGATTAGGGGAGCAACTCTTTTCCTTTCTACATCAAAACTCTTTGAACCTACCCTTCAAAGAGATTTTTCAAAATGAAAATATTGTTTTTGGTTCTAACTATGAAAAAATATAAGCATTGTATTAAAATTAGATAATCCAAAAAGATAATATAGAACTTGAAATAGTTTCATCACTCAAAGAAAAGCACCACTTTTCCATGTGACATTTAATCATTTGATATTTCAGATTTATAAAGTATTTATTTACTTATTTTACAACAGTGATATTGAGACCTGCTGCTTTCTAACCTCTATTTTTTTCTCACTGAATCTATTTTCGTATTAACACTTATGAAACTACCTGATCACTTTGAATAGTTGCAATGAATTCTGTAATTTATTTAACCAACATGGTATTACTGGGCAGTTAAATTGTTTTTTCTAATTTTTAGATAATGCTGCAGTATGCATAGTAGCACATATATCTTGTAGAGTTTTTAAAGTTTCCCTTTCTTAAAAACTTTTCAAATTAATTATTGTACTACACACTTTATACTTATGGGAATTTTTCTCCACATTCTTAAGTTCTTTAAAATGCAGTTGAGCAGTCATTTTAGAAAATGGTGGTTATCAACACAGTCCTATGCTACATCATTAAGTAAAAGCAGTTTTTTGAAAATTTAAATAAAGATTTTTATTTACATATAGTCCAGTATAATATGCCAAGTTAGAAAAATATTTATCATAATTATTATTGGTAAACCCTATGAGGATAATTTGTATCAATTTGTAGCTCATTTTACCCACACTGGGACATATGGACTAATTTAAATCTCCTATAGAGAAATCCAATTTACATCAAGTTATGTATCCATAAAAAAAACAGCTGGACTGTGATCCAAATGAGTGTAATGCAGTTGATATGATGCTTAACAATGTTATTTTACTGAATCAAATTGAAGTGAGCTCCAAAAATTCTATCTAGAAAAAAATTCTTGGATACCCCTAAAAATGTTCTAATGGTGGGATTTCCTGCTTGGAACAGTGAATTCTCTTTATCATGATTTTGGTTTAATTTTATCTGAGCTTGCAGTGACATGGTGGCTATAGTTAACAGGAGTACTTTCCTGTATAAGAAGTGTCAGCAATAAGCTTCTACTACTGTAAGCAAACCTCAAGAAGAGATTTGCTGTGTGGGTACTGTGGTGTCTTGTTAATGGGATTTTCAGGAGGGGGAGTTCTGACACAAAGACCAGGCATCTGTTCTGGCTGTTGCTCACCTCTGTCTCTACCTGCACATCCACCAGCTCTTCTGTTTTCCTGCATACTGATTCGCCTGTCCCATAGGGAGTCTTGCCCTGCAATTCAGCTCTCTGAGGAAGGTTAAGGCAATGAATTTTCCACTTTCTCTCCTAATTCTAAATTGATCAAGAAGGGGACTCTGACTGGCCCACCCTGGCCAGACAGCTGCCCCTGACCCAAATAGCTGGACCTGGAACACTCAATGGCCAATGAGGTCTCTGCTGTGATGGAGGGAGGCAGTTAGAGGTTATCTTGTATTGGGAAATGCCTCAAAAAACATCTTAGGGAGGGCAAAACACAGGGGACAGGTGAGTATCATGGGAGAAAAATACAATAGAAAATCATTCCATTGTGGGTGTTGTTAAAAAATTTGGAAATGAGACCACATGGTTAATTTTTAACTGTGTGAAATAAGAAGAGAAGTGGAAGGAGAGAATCCTGAAGAATATTACATGAAGACTGAGCAGAGGAAGAGGAACCATTTATCTCAGGATGAACCTGACATGTCAATGAAGAGAACTCCAGGAATGTTCCTGTAGGGAGCTCCAGGAAGGACTGCCAAAAGCATGTGATTTTCTCTCTGGAATTTATCAAGTTCACCTCTTGCGTGCTCCAAGAGGGTTGTTAGATCTTTAACATAAAAATTATCTTCCCACCCCATGTGGGCTCTCAACTCCCCACGTTAGGTATGATGACTTGGTTTACATTTCC
Organism: Hydrochoerus hydrochaeris; assembly: GCA_004027455.1. Lineage (NCBI taxonomy): Eukaryota > Metazoa > Chordata > Mammalia > Rodentia > Hydrochaeridae > Hydrochoerus > Hydrochoerus hydrochaeris. The sequence goes on along the minus strand of PVLA01003949.1, from coordinate 124,161 downwards.
TATTCTATGTTTCCTTCTGGAGTGAATTAGGGTTTAGAGCTCATATAAAGGTAGGAGACCCATTTTGAGAAAAAGGATACAAAATTATACATACAAAATTAGGCACACAAATTTTTATTTTGAATGAGAAAATAAATGACAGGAGTTATAAATTAAAAAAAAATTTTTTTTTCAGTGCCGGGGGATCGAGCTCATGACCTTGTGTTTGCCAAGCAGGCACTTATGCTGTTAAGCTAAAAACCAGGCCCTAAATTTTACAATATTAACTTATACAAAGATCACAAAATCTAGAAAATCACAAAATTTAAAAAGTGAGCTCTTTTAAATACCTCTAAAATACTTTCCCCCGAATTTTTGGCTTTGCAGTTATTAATTGCTTTATTTAACAATGATTTTGTAGTCTTTGCCATTGGTTAAACAAAAAGATAATTCAATCTTTTTTCTGGCATGCTTGTTTAAATTTTAAAAAATTGATGGGAAAGTTTCTTTCAGCATCATAAAAATTATTGATAATGCCTTGTACATATTTAAGATTGTTGTTAAGTCTGGGAAAACTATCACCTTTCTTGCATGAGTTATGAAATTCAGAAGAGTTTTCGTGGAAGAGTTTTCTTGCTCCATACATTTCAACCTGCTTTTCCTTCACTAAATGCATCCATCCATCCATGGACTCTGTGTATCACTGATATTGTGGTACAGCAGCTCTGCTGTTGGGATCAGACAGCTAACACAGCAGATGGCAGGGAAGGAGTGGTCAAGGAGTCTGGTCTCGGGAAGGCCGGTAACTGGAGGGGGAGAGAGGTAGGGATGGATTTTTTTTTTTTTATCGGTACCAGGGATCAAACTCACGACCATGTGCTTGCAAGGCAGGCGCTTATGCCACTGAGCTAAATCCCCAGCCCTATTTTTTTTTGGGGGGGGGATGGATATATTTTTAGGTGAGTAAATGTAGAAGATGGCAGGAAGTACATGACAAATTTTTACTATGTGACAAAATTAGCTATGAGAAGAGGGGTTAGAAGTAAAGTTGTCAGATGTAGCACATGAAAATATGAAACACATTAAATATTGTATGAGCCATACACTAAAACATTATTCAAGATGGCGCACATCTGTAAAGTCAATACTCTGGGAAGCTGAGGCAGAAGGATTCTAAATTGGAGCCCAGTCTGGGCAACCTAGCAATTTTGTGAGATCCTGTCTTAAAACTTAAAAAAAAAAATTAAAAAGGATGTAGCTCAGTGCAAAAGTCCTGAGTTTAATCTTCAGCACAACAACAACAACAACAACAACAACAACAATAATTGTTTATATGAAATTCACATTTAACCAAGTGTCCTGTATTTTGTTTCACAATCTGAGGTAGAGTCTTTAAGATAAAAATGAAGCCCTGGCACTAAGAAAATGAGAGTGATAACCAAAGATTAGTATGATGAGGATGCAATTAAAATTAGAAAACCGAAACCACATGGGAAAGCAGCAGTCTGTCTAATGGAGCTTGGATGCTGAGGTGTGCCAGCATTCACACAGCCTATGCTTACAGAAATGAGGTTTAAAATATATGATCAGATATGATTCAGCTAGATCGCTCTTCTTATATTCTTACTGTTTGTGTTTTCAAGGAAATCCAGGCAGATATTGTAAAAAGAAAAAGGTACTGATTATGGATTGGAATCCAAATCACAGAATATGTTAACATAAGAATATTTTATTCCACACTTCTCAAATACACCATAATATATTCACCCAAAGCAATAAATCCCGTGCTGCACAAGCAAATTATAAACAAATGATAGAAGCTGAAGTTTTCCTCTCAAAAAAGGCTAAAGAACAACTAATTTAAAAAGAACAGATTTTATTGGAACGTCAATAGTTTTCATGACACAGATACTTAAACTACTCATTTTCAACATACCCATATAAAGAAAATGATGAAAAGTTTTTTTTTTTAAAGAAAAGATAATTTGACAGATGGAATCTTTTTATGGGATCAGTAGAAGTGATAAAATTGAATAAATTACCAAGATTTTATCTCCATTTCTGTAATTCTCCCTAAAGATTTAGAGATGGCAGATTGAATCAACTGGGAAATAAATTTGCAAGTTTATAACATGTCTAAAACAGGAATTAAAGACAAGCTTCTAACTTTTTTCAAGAGTATTTTGCCCTGAGGAAAACTGTCAAATTTCATCAATAGGACAGCTATCATCACAAAAGTTATGCAAATATAGCTTCTATGACCAGTTTACTGTTATTATCATTCATGTAAAAGTACAAATAAAAATAATTGTAAACTAAAGGAATTGGAGCAATCAAAAAAAAGTTCAGGATAATTTTGTATGTGATTTATTGTCAGACAAGAGTCTGAAATAAACTAAGTCATGGTCTTTAAAGTTACAATATAACTCCAATATGACATTGGAGTCATATTATAGGGAATAAAATTCTGCTGAAGAAGGACCCCCTGTTTGGGTGGTAGTGGGATGTTTTATGGACTGAATACTTGTATCTGGCTTTAGGAAAAACAACAGTAGAACAGATGTGTCTTCTTCTACAAAATCCTAGTCTTGCTTGTGTCCTAGTCCATTTTCTGTTGCTTTCATAAAATACTCAAGGCTGGATATTTGATAAAGAAAAGAAGTTTCTTTAGCTTAGAGCTTTGACAGCACAAAGTCCAAAATTTGGCTCTGGTAAAGGGCCTCATGGCAATGGCATAACAATGTTGAGAGAGTAGAGTGGAAGAGATTCCATGGTGAAGTGGGAGGCCAGGGAGACTCTGGGACCAAGCTTGCTCTTTTAGAGCAACTCACTCTCAAGGGAACTAAGTGGATCTCTTGAGAGCTCTCTAATTCTTTCCAAGGGCTGCATTTCTCTTTCCAATGACTTAACCACCTTCCACTAGGTCTCACCTCTTACAACTGCAACTACCTCAACACTGCCACACAGAGGAGCAAGCCTTCAGTGCACTAGCCTTTAGAGGGTACATTCAAACCATGGCCGCCCACAAATCCAGCAGCTCTGGCTTAGACCAGAAAAGGAGTTGGGGAAAGTGGTAGAATATGAAGTTTACATAGAATCATGTGAAGTGGTGTTTGAGAGACACTGACAAATCGTGTGTCCTTCATATGATAGGTGAGGAGCCTGAAACAGAGATTCAGAGACTCTAAGCCTCACACACTTACCAACTGAGTAGCAGAAGTGGGGCCATGTTGGTTTACTGTGAATGGCAAGACTGATATTCAAAGCCTTAGAAGGCAGAAACTTCCTTAGGGACCTGGCATAGCTCCGTTAACACTTTCATTCTCTGTTGGGTTTTGGTATATTCTAAATTCAGGATTTATGTAGCGAATATTTACTATGCTTTGTAATTTTTTGTTTGTTTGAACTCATTTTATAATGACATGCTTATCAATGTATGTTGTATGCTTATTGGAACAAGGCTATGGTAAGCAAGGAGTAAAATGAATTGTCTTGTGGAATAGAGTTGTTAATTTCTTTTTTTAAAAGCAGAAAATCTTTCGGGGAGAACAGGAGACATTGTGGTAGCCACAATTGATTTCCTGTTGTCTTGTCTTGAAATCCTGTGCTGCTTGCATTGTTTGGTTCTGATCTGCTTTGTTCTGTTCTGTTTAGTTTTGTTTTATTCTCTTTAAAATAAAAAAAAGCAGAAAATTGACTCTTGCTTAGTGGTATATTTTTTATCGTTTAACCCTCCACCCCATTGCTAATGTTTTTCTTTGTTTATCTATGCAAATATTGTAAAATATAAATGCTGTACAGAAACTAAGATTCTTTTTCAGCACTGGAGATTAAACCAAGGGCCTTTGCCCTAAGCTATATCACTAGCTTGCTTTCTTTCTTTCTTTCTTTCTTTCTTTCTTTCTTTCTTTCTTTCTTTCTTTCTTTCTTTCTCTTTGTTTTTTTCTTTCTTCTTTCCTTGAGACAGGGTCTCAATAAATCACTAAGTTTCCCAGGCTGTGCTTGAACTAGTGATCCTCTTGCCTCAGCCTCTCAAAGTGCTGAGATTACAGGCATGTACCACTATACTTGGCTAAATTAAGACTCTTAATGCTTGATATCTAATTGTACAGTAATATATCTAAGCAGAACCACATTATCTCAAACTAAATCTATAGTAGGTTAAAGAAAGAAAAGAAAAACTATTTTCGAATTTGTTTTCCTGCTTGGCATTTTCTTTCTTTGTATAGAATGTCAGTTCCCCCAAGAAAGTGTGGTGATTATGTACAGAAGAGAAATATGTTGGAAGAATGTGGACCCAGGGAAACAGGAAGTTGGAAAGAAATTGGCATCCAGGCTAAATACATCGATGTCTTCTAAGTCAATGTCCCATCTTGTTTCCTCAGGCCAGTCTGCATGCTCTCTGTTTCTAGATCTCAACTATTAACAAAAAGCCATACAATTAACAACTGGTTATTTTGCAAACACAACCTCTAAATGCATATTAGCCTCACCTGTTAATTGAGTGCCCAGTGAAACCATGTCTTTGAGCCAGGATATAACGCAGAAGAGAAAAGATATAGCTTCTGTCCTGAGAATACCTAGGTCAAAGAGGGCTCCAACATCAGATCCTACAAGCTCTATATAGAAACAAGTATCTCTAAAAGGAAAGATATTTCCACTTCAACACTAAATAACCTTGGCCTTTAGTGCTATTAGTGGAGCCAAGAATAAACCATTATGAGTACTGTACATTACATGGGAGAGGGTGATGGAGAGGAAGAAAGTGCATCTAAGAATAAAAAAGGAAGAGAGAAACAGAAAAGAGGGGTATCATAGAAATGCTCAGAATCCTGGTATGTTTAGAAAGGAGATAAATGCCAACTGCTCCAATCTCATAGGAAGCTTGAGTTTAATCTACAGGATTTCTACCTGTTTCTATCACTTTCTTGTGTGAAAAATTGCAAGGTTAGGAAACTCCCTGGTGAATCCTTCTGGAGCCTACTCCACCTTAGACCAGAACAATTATGAGTGCTCTTCTAATAGTATTTAGATCCTAAAATTGGCTTCCCACCATTTTTTTTTTCACCCTGGCCTTCAAACCCTTTCTGAGGGGCCATGCCTGGCCCTCGGATTCATCCTTAGCAATTTCCTTTTCAGGCACTCCACTCACTGGGGTCCTTTCAGTTCCTCCAATTCACCCAGCACATTCCTGCTCCAGGGTCTTCTGAATCCAGTGCTGGCCTCCTGATCTTTGCAGGAAATTTAATTTCCATTCACTTGATGCTTGTGTAGAGGAGCCTTCCTAGATGACCATAGCTAAAACCTCTCCATTTTTAAAGGCTACATTTGAAGATATTTTAAAAAATATGAACAACAGAACCTTTTTGAGCACCTCCCTGCTTTGCCAGCCTAGTTTTCTGACACACACGTAGTGCCCTTAATTTGCTGGGACAACCCAGTTGCACACCTGGATCCATCAGCTCCTCTCCCTGTCTCTCCTGATCTCTAACTGCGGCAAAGCCCCTCTTCCTAATCGCATGTTTATCCAGGTGATAGCAAAATTCCTTGAGGCCCTCAGACTTGTTGGAGGCAAGCAGACACTGAAGAGGTTTTTATTTTTTTAAAATTACCTGTGTGTCCCCTCTTGATGTGTCTCCTTTTGGCCACTTGTCAGACAAAATACATGCTCCAGGGGAGGTTTACAGAAAGTTTGTGGAGGGTAGGGAGTAAACCTAGCCAGAGAGAAGATGCAAGCACACATATCAAGGAGGGAAGCTATGCGGTTTTTTCTAAAAACCACATTTTTTAAAAAAAGCAAAGAAGGCAGAAAATATTTAAAAACTAGAGGGGGAGGAGTGTAAACTCAGAGAGGCATCCTAATCCTTCTTTCCTTCTGATATAGTGGAAATAAATGTAATTCCCAATCTGCTCAGATATGCTCAGTTTGTGTCCCCCAAAATCAAAGAACAAATTCTAAGGAACAATGGGGGTTAAGAGTAGGAAAAATTTACTGAGAGAGATAGCTTCTGAGAGATAGGAGGGGAACCAAAAGTGGGCTGCCAATGAGTGCACCTCTCAAAGGAAGTTTTGCAGAGCAGAATTATGAGGTGGGTACAACATGAATCAAAATTATGATCAACCAATGAGATTATGAATATAGTCATTTAGGTAATATTGACCCAATGGAGGAGCAGGTTATGTAGAAAGCATATGTGGAAAGAACAAAGAACTTTTTAGGAAGGGATGGATCAGGAAGTCTTGGTCACTCACCTGGCTGACTGATGTCTATCTGGACTTTATAGGACCAGATCATACCAATGATCTTATCCCCTGTGAAGGTATGTAGGCTTGGTCATTCTGCGTTTATGTTGAGGACTGGCCTCCAACAGATGCAGCTCCAGGAAGAGTTTTAATGTGTTCTTACCCTCTGCATTGACTCCCTTGAGGGCCTAGCTCTATCTGACTGCCTATAATAATATTTCTATCTAATTTAGTTGTCTTTAACATTCCCTCCTCTGAAGAGGTACTACTAACTGACCTGAGGGAAAAAGGGGAAATGACCATTCTGGCTACTTTTGGCTGACAGAAGTTGCAGTTGTGTTCTGCCATGAGAGATGCTCTCCAGAGAGTCTTTGCTAGGCTCCAGGTGTTCTCATCCTGGATAGGCGTATAGCTTTAAGTTTGGATGAGACAAGGCCAAAGAAACAGTTCAGTATATATGTGCCAAATAATAAGATTAACAAGACTATTATGAATACAGCCAACAAATGTTGCCCCCACGAAAAACCAGCGATCCATCCCACAAAGACAGTAGGGAAAAGGTTTAGGGAATTTCAGAATCTGACATGCCATTTACTATTGTTTAATAGTTTAAATAACCATCAAGAAGAATCAGGAATATACACACAACATCCAGCTTTTACAATTGCACAAGTATACCCTTGTGCTGCTTTTAGGATGTCTAAATCCATCTGATTTTGGAAGACAGCTTGCCTCGTTAATTTTACTTTTCATTTAGGTGAAAGAGACCAGTCGAAGTGTTGTTTAAGGCCCACTGAGTATAGTTAGCCAAGGCCTTGCTGTGTGGCATGACATTGTCTAATTCTAGGGAAGGGACAAAGATAGAAGCCAAATGATCATCTCAGTGAAACACACTGCTAGACCACTGATGTCATAGATGGGGTAAGTTTGCAGGTTTGTCAATACTTTTTACACTCCTGTCCTGAAACTATGCAAATTCTAGCATGCATCTCCCTATCCATTCAAGGAGTAGACAGGGCCACAGATTGGTTCAACAGGACCAATGAGAGCCATTGGGGGCTTCCCATCTAAGATTCCAGCATGATTAAACCAGTCTGTAGTGAACGGTCTTCAACATGTAAAGTTATGGTATATGTAAACTGTGTGGGGGAGTGTCCATCCCAATTCTTTAGTAGGGTTGGGCCAATAAAAATAGGGGTGGCTTCTTTGTTCTGAACACAAGTACTAAGTTGTCTTATAGTTGGAGTTAACCACACGTTTTTGAAAGTAGATATCTTGATATCTGTGATTGTTGTCTCTCACGATAGGACCCTTACTTTTACTTAATAGGGGTTCCACTAGAGTCTGTAGATATGCTCAGTGACATCCTTGGAAAAAATTCCTTATGTCCAGTATCTTTAAGGGTGGAGTTTATAGGCCATTCAGTCACCTTGTAATGGTGGGCTAAACTGAAGTACTGAACTCTTTCGTGTCTTGTAGTTTATCTCCTTGAAGTAGGGATACCCACCAAGGAAGTCCCATTGTGTTTGACGAGGGAGCAGGCCCCAGGATGGTTGTTATAATGACTGAATATTCCTGTGTCCACACTAGAAAGGAATGGCTCTCTTTAAGTTGCAAAGTAATTGGTAAAAGAGTTAAAGAGTAGCAACTTAGATTACTTAACTAAAGACTTTGCTTTCTTTTTAAATAAGAATTTTCAGTCTTCTGTGGGTTCACAGTAGTATTTGGATGGTTGCTCACACAGTAACAGTCTCTGGTTCCCAGGGATTAAGTCAGTTGCGGTGTATCCAGGAGTCCAGCAGGATGATCAAGGGACTCTTGTCAGATGAGGGAGGCCTGAAGGGAGGCCTTCTAGTAGCTTCTTTTGTAGCAAATCAGCCAGTTAATTACCTTGAGATACTTCATGACTCTGCTTTTGGTGCCCTCTACAGTGAATTACTGCCACTTTGGAGGGCATATAGATGAATGATAAAAGTTTATCTATCTTCTTATGATACCTTATGGGGAATCCATTGGTCATTAGGTAAGTCCTTTCTTTCCATTTGGTTGCATGGTCTTACACACTAGGAGAACATACATTGAATCAGTGTAAATACTGACACTCTGTGTTTCACTGACTTGTAAAGCATATGTTAGAGTCTATTCATTTTTAGGCTGCAACCAAGGCAGTCACTTTCTCTTAGTCTCTTTGTTTTCTCCCCTTAACCTTCTCCTGGTCTTGATTATAAAATACTGAGGATCTTGTTTGATCTGAGGAAAAAAAGACACATGAGCATGAGTAAGGCCAAATTTTCTACTCACTTCCTGTAAGAGATATTGTCCTTTAGGAGCTTGCACAGAATGAGATAGGGGTGGATACATCCCAGTAGAGAATTCAGTTAAGGTTGTCTTGGAAGCCTCACCCTTAGAGTCCTGAGGGCAAGATGGGGAATCTCAGCCTCAGTGACAGTAGATGCTCCCAATTGTGCCTTAAGGACCAGAGGTGTGTGGTTTTCCTATGACTTACGTTTACATTTTGAACACAAGTAAGAATTATCCCTAATGCAGAAAAAGTATGAGCATAAGATCATTCTTACCATTTTCCCTCTCTCTTACAGTATAATTCTAGTTGTGAAATAGCATCATAATCAGTACTTCCCTCTGCATTCTATTTTGCTCTAGGGGAGAGATAGGCCATGCATGGATGTGGAAAAATATTAAACAATATGTGAGAGTCAATTTCCAGGGCTTAAGAATACATTCCAAAGGAGTAAGAGAATTCTACATTGAGTTTCCCATCTCCTTCCAATATCTCAATGGGACCTCCAAATCATATAGGGGAAATAAATGTAACTCCATACCTGCTAGATGCCCAATATGCTGAGTTCATGTTCCCCAAATCAAAGAATGAATTCTTAGGAACAAGGAGGATAAGAGTAGGAAATATTTATTGAAAGAAATAGCTCCTTAGAGATAGGAGGGGATCCAAAAGTGGGGCTGCCAATAAGCCTACCTTTCAAAGGAAGTTTCAAAGAGCAAAATCATGAGATGGGTACAATATGGGTCAAAATTATTATCAATCAATAAGATTACAAGAGTAGCCACTTAGGTAATATTGATCCAATGGGGAAGCAGGTTATGTAGCGAATATACATGGAAAAAACAAAGAACTTTTTAGGAAGGGATGGATCAGGAAGTCTTGATGTCTATGTAGGCTTTGTGGGACCAGGTGATACCAATGACCTTATCCCCTGTGGAGGTCTGTAGGCTTGATCATTCTGCCTGTATTTGAGGCCTGGCCTCCAACAGGTGCACTTCCAGCCAACAGTTGTAATATGTTCTCTTCCTCTGTACTGACTCCGTGAGGGCCTAACTTTATCTGACTGCCTATGATATCTCTACCTAATGTAGCTGTCTGTGGTATTAAAAGACATGCTGCTCCTGGGTTGGAGAAAGTTTGTGCGGGGTAGAGAGTAAACCTACCAGCAGGGGAGATGACAGACACACATATCAAGAAGAGAATTTATGTGTTTTTACCACATTAAAAAAAAACTAAAGAAGGCAAAAAATATTGATAAACTAGAGGGGGCGGGGTGAAGCTCAGAGAGGCAGCTTTGTGTCTAGTAAAACACGATTCCATTTACTTTTTTAACCTTTATATCTCTCCTTCCTTCCTCCCTTTCTTCCTTTTTCCTTCCCTCCCCTTCTCCCTTCTCCTATCATTCCTTCCTTTTAGTGAATAAAAATAGCTGGGCATGGAGACACAGGCTTGTAATCACCTTTTTGTGGTGCCTCTGAGGCACTCTCTGCCTTCATTGGGTTTGTGATCAGACTTACAAAGTGAAGGAGCCTCCCACTATCCTCTCACAGATGATTCCAACTCAGATCACCATGGCTTAAAAGTCACTTTATCTTAAAAATGGAAATGAAGTTTGAATGCTGTATAATGTGAACAAAGGAGGCATGGGAGAACCAGCCACCCCCAATCAATCAAGGAAATTCTGAAGGCCCACCAGCCCCATGTCCCTGCATAGACCAATTCTGCTTCCTTTCCCAATAGGGCACCGTACTCGGAGAAACAAGTAGGAGACAAAAGGTGGCTGAAGTTGAAAGAGACAGCGCCACAGTAGATCCCATCAAAGGGGAGCCAGCATGGAACTGGATAAACTTACATAAGCAGGTACATCCACAAAGCCCAGAAGGCTCTGTGCCCTGCCATGGGGGACCATAGTGGGTCTGGGGTGTGGGGTCGAACTGCTAGAACTCTGTCCTTAGCCTCCAGGAATTTTCACCAGGTTATCCCCAGGAGAAGCCAGGGCATATTCCTTTTTCTCTGATGACTGGCAGAGGTCTGAATGGAAATGTGATACCAAAATTCTGAGTTCCTTTTGAAGGTCTGACTCTGGGCAAAAGCATGTGAACAGCCCCACAAACACATGATTAATCAGATGGGAAGGCTCATGGCATCCGGGGTATCATGAGGAATATATTTGGTCTTTGTCCTGTCACAGAGATCCTAAAACGCTTGGAATTTACTGAATGATAGGAGTCTTTTGTTTTTTATAATAAGCACCATTGGATAGCACTTGAGTTTATGCTAATGAGCTGATTTAGGGGAACCCCAGATAGCCTCGGTGTGGGTCCAATCACCAAAAAAGACCCAGAGGGGAGAGGATTAGAGTCAGAATGTCCAGCCCCACCCACCAGCCCTAGAGAAGGCGTGGGGATGGTGGCGATTAAGCTCCTTAAAAATGTAGAATCACAGACTCATCGTGCTTTGGAGTCATGGAATGCATAGAGGTATCTTGAGAAGGGAGGGCAGTACCCAGAGATGGTACAGAAGCTCTGCCCCCTCCCCATGCCTCACCCTGTTCAACTCTTCATCTGGCTATTCACAAATGTATTTCCCTAAATTCTTGAATCCTCCTAGCAAATTAATAGAACTCAAGGATAGAGTAGTGGGAGCTGGGATTAATAGCTAGTCAGTCAAAGACATTGGTGATACCTAGTACTTGCTATTGTCATCTGAAGTAGGGGCTGTCACAAAAGCCAGACACAGTTGAACTGAAGGACACCAAGAGCCCTTTCAGGAGAAAGATAAGCTCAGCCCACGTTGCAACTATGCAAAGGTCTTGCCTTTCAGGGGCTCTGATGATTATGGCTCCTCTACCCCTTCCCACACCAGCCATTCTCTTCCTTGCTGCCAAAGTTGCCTTTTCAAAAATAAAAATGAATCATGTGGCCCCCCACGGCTGAAAATTGTCCAGCATCTCCTAATCTCACTGCAAAAATGAATGAATGCATGCCTGGGGGGTAGCATACTTTTTCTGTAATGGGTCATATAATAAATATTTTAGGCTTTGCCTGACTTAAGGTTTCTGTTGTGCTGTGGTGATGAGCTACACTGGGAGGCCAGAAGGAAACAATGTTTAGGGGGACAGTCACTCAGAGTCATCCTAGGAAGAAGGTTGCCATAAATAATATGCAGAAGAGCAGGCACAACAGTCTCAAAAAGGTTTTATTTATGGGTAACACCCATGGCGTTACTGGGTTCTGAGGTTCTGTAGACTCTTTCTAGGTATCCCACACAAAGAATTTGACAAGATGCATGAAAAAGGTAGTGAGGTTTTACATTTATTAAAGACAGTTTAAAAAGTGTGCTCTACAGAATGAGAGAGGCCACCAAATTCACAGAGCTTAACAAAGGCCTTTGGTATCCTGCATCCTTCAGGCTGATGTCAGATCTACACCATCATATCAAAAACCTGCTTGATTTTGTGCCAGAAGAACTGAGGATAGTAATTTCTGATTGGTCCCAGGTGTAAGGTTTGGGAACTATATTCTGCTGATGTGTCTCAGGTCTCTGTAATGACAGGCCATGCCCATTGGCTTAGCTGGTTGGCCTTGCCCTAATTTCCTACCTCAGAGACTGTAGGCACCAGCTCCTGTGTCAGTCTGCACTTATTCTGTCCCTGTCTTTGAATGCTGTTTTCTAATTTTCACATGGATGACCCTAAGTACTAAATAACTCAGGGAACAGATTAACCATCTATTTGGACAGTCAACAAGGAAAAACCCAAAAATGAAAAATAATTTGGAAAGAATTTGAGTTTGCACTTATTTTAATTCTTGGTTGATTGTTTGTGTTTCAGATTACTTGGTGTGGAGAGAAGGAACACACTGTAATCTCAACATATTTAATTAGGGCCTCAAAAGTCTCAGTGTAGCCCTGTTGGTTCCTTCTGGTAAACTCTGGCTTCTGGAGCAATGTTACTTTCTCAGGGAAGATTTCTTGGACTCCACAAATTTTGAGAATTTGAACCCAGGACCTTATGAATGCTAGGAAGATATTCTATTGCTGAGCGACATCTGCAGCCCTTTTAAAAAATGTTATTTAACACAGAGTCTCAATAAATTGCCCCACTGGTCTTGAACTTGTGATCTCTCTGCCTCAGGCTCCTGAGTAGGTGGAATTATAGGCTTGTGATACCATAGTCAGCCTTCAGCTATTTTATTTTCTCAAGAATGTAATCACTACATAAAATTACTATGGTTATTTATAAGCTTCCTTATGTACCATCTTCTTTTTGCCTTAAGGCCTCAGAAGGGCAGAAATCCTGTGAATCAGCTTCATCTTTGCATCCGGTGCCCAGCATAGTGCCTGGTACACAGAGGCATGCAAAAAAAAATATCTGTTGATCAAATGAATGAGTGGAATGAGTGTCTAACTAAAGGACATAAGAGAATAAGAACTAAAACTATGTCAAGAATGAGATCCAATTAGAAAGGAAATTCTCTGCTTGTCCTTCACATGGACTAAATGTGTCTTTGAAACCAGCTTGGAGAACTGAGTCAGCTATAGCTAATGGAGTTATATCAATTTGGGCAAAAGTAAATTTGTGAACAGAAGGATTTAAGCCAAGTCAGATTTGATAGAACAATTTGCTATTACTTCATAGAGAGACATTTTTCCAGCTTTATCTTTTATTAATTTGGTTTGTTTTCCAAATTTAAAAAAAATTGTTTTTTCCTGCCTACTTTTCTATAGATGTTAATGAACTTCTGGCTTTACTTTGAAGAAACAACAATTTAAACATCCAATAAAACATAATTTATTGTTCTTTATTTCTGTGCATGAATATTGAAATAGTGGAATGTGTAAAGCATTCATTCAGTGTATAAACAACAACTGATTTGTGTCAGGCCCTATTCTGGGCACTGGACATTCTGTCATAAAATAGATCCATTTAACAAACCAACAAAAATGTCAGGTTTTGATGAGAAATAAACCAGAAGCTGAGAGAGAGAGAGATGCCTGAATGGTCAGGCAGGAAGACCTCTTGGAGGATGTGAGAATGAGCCACCACAGGAAGGGCAGGGGGAAGTGTATTTATTCCAAGATGGCGGCACACATGTGTGACATTGCTGAGGTTGGAGTATTCCAGAACTGAAAGGAAAGTGGTGAGACAACCACAGTGAATGAAGAAGTCAATGAGATGATGATGAGCTAATCATGTGCTGAAGCCATGAGGATGAGTTTGGTATGCAGGGTTTCATCTATGTTTTAGGATGATGGCTCTGGTTTACAGGTTGAGAAGGGGCCGATGTAGGGCAAGCACAGGAGAAGGGAGGTCTAAGAGAGTCTGGTGCAGCTGTCAAAGTGGGAGATGATGGTGGACTGGGCTGGTAACAGCAACTAGAGACAAGAAGAAGTGCAGTTGGAATTACAAGTGGCATGACAGCTGGCAGGATTTGCTGATGAATTCCATATAGGCACTGAAAACCTGTGAGCCTATCAGTGAGTTTCCAGCACAGAAAATAGAAACCACTGTCAGCATTTTAGACAGAAGAAATCTAACCCAAGTTAGTGATAAACATGTTGGAAAGACTGGAGAAACAAAACAAAAAAAAAAGACAAGATATAGTAACGTACAGAGAAGTACGTGTGGGAAGTTACTACCACTTCCATGACTGGGGCAATAAAGGGAGGTGTGATGTTCACAGCTCGGACACTGTGGGATGCAGTGATACAGTTAGGCTGGCAGCTGCCTGGACACCCTTTGCCATTCCTGAGACTGCTGCAGGATACCAGGACCCCATTACTGCCAGCCAGTTCTTTCCCCAGCCACTGCCAGAAACTTAAAGTGCGTGGGGGCGAACTCTCCCTCATTTCATGCACTTTCCCACCAGTGCCTCCCACTGGCAGCATGGAACTGGGCCAGCTGGCAAGGAGATGTGGGAAATGCTCTTCCAGATTGTGGCCACCTCCAGAAACCCAGAGCACAGAGTGTCAAGAAGGGTACTTAGTTAACATAAGCAGTGACCGGCGTTGGAAAGAATTAAAGATTTGTTGTTAAGTAGGAAAAGCAGTCCCATATCCTTTCAATTTTTTTCTTTCTATAAAAGTAATATGTGGCCATTAGAAATAATGAGCAAACAATAAAACATCAAAAATTTCTATATTCCCACTTACCTAGAAACAGTCAGTAGTATCAAATTAGTGTATCTCTCTGTCTCTCACGCACAAACAGACATGCACACATTTATCTTTTGTCTTACATATTCTTATATGTACATATTCATATGTTACATATACGTATTCTTTTTTGTAAGAGGATATGCTAAATTTGTGTAATAAGCATTTGGTGGGCATTTATTTGTGCCAACTAGTTTCTGGTAGTATGTATGTTCTACCACCATCCTATTATAAATATTTTAAAAGGAGCTAATGCAACTAGTTTGCAATTTAATGCAAGTTTGCAATTTAAGAAGCAGTTTGTGAAGACTATAATCACGTGACTTCCTATTGGATTGTCATGAGATCGTTTGCTTAGGTAGAAAGAGAAAACTCATTGTTTTAAACATCAAGTGGAATGCTGGTTTGTTTCTGTGTTGAGGGAAAGTTCTGGAAGCGCACAGTGTGGAGATGGAGGGAACTTTGGCTGTAGGACTGCACTAGAACTGTCTGTCTGTGGTGTTGGTCTGGTCTCTACTGAGTCCAGCTTCTGATGGAGAAGCTGGTGCTCTGGAATGCAGGGGCTGGAACCCAGGTGAGGCATCTTCAAGAGCTGAAGCTGCAGGACAACCACACATTAATTACTTGGATGTTATTTATTACAAAGCTTGTAACTGCTGGTAACTACAGCCATGACTTACACAGGCTTTAAAGGTGAGGAAATGTGTTCTGCCCCATAACTGGAAGTCCTGAGGCAGGACAGGCTCTAGGAACTGTAAAACATGCAGCTCTATGATGTCACCAGGTTCCCAAGTTCTTTGAACACTGCTCTGCTTTCCTTATTTTGGCTTCATCCTGAGACTAGGTGCTTCCAGTGCAGGCTGAGTTTCCTTTCTTCTTGTTCAGTAGGAAAGGAAAAGAGACTTCCCCCTTACATATAAACTCTCTTCAGTTCAAGCAGGCCAGTAGTTCTCATGACTGCTTGTTGTGGTTACTTTTTTCTTGTTGTTGAGACACAATACCTGATGCCCAAAATTAGAAGAAGGGAAAATTTATTTGGTTTACAGTTTCTTGGAGGTTTTAGTCCACACTCAGCTGGCTCCAAGGCAAGGTGGCGTTCATGGCAGCTGCAAACAACAAGAGCAAAAAGGGCAAGAAAGGGGAAAGGTATATCTCCTTCTCTCCCCTATATTGTATGCCAGTTACCCACCCCTGGGCAGGTGCAGCACTCACATTGCCAATCCCAGCACTAGACAACAAAAGCTAGACTCAGCCACCCCTATGACTGCATGAGGCTTTGGGGGCCACCCATACACAAACCATAACACTACTGTACGTTACAATCACCAGGATGCTTTATAGTTTGCTTATTGCTATTATTTTATGCACATAATTTATTATATACTATCATTTATTCAATTTTTAAAAGCTATCTATATTTAGGGTTTTCCCTTTGTAAGTATGAATTTATTAGTCTGAGTTGGGACCTGGCTGTGGGCTATTTTTAGAACCTCTCAAGTAATTATACAACCAGGGTCTAAACCACTGAATTTGGTGGTATAGGTCACCTGCCCAGTCCTAGACCACTGAGTCACCATGGTTACATCATGCATGGATAGATTGGAAGAGTGAGTCTCAAAGTGTGGTTCCAGATCACCAGCAGCAGCAGCTTCTGAGAACTGGTCAGAAGTGCAAGTTAAATTGGATGGAATGGTGCACACCTGTAATTCCAACATTCTGGGGGACTGAGGCAGAAGGACCACTAATTCAAGCCCAATCTGGGACAGTTAGTGATTTAGCAAGATACTCTATGTATGTACTTATAAAATATATATTTTTATATTATATATAATATCTGTTATATATTTATTTTATTATGTATTTATTTATAAAAGGCTAGAGATGTAACTTCACCTGCAAAGGCCTGTAGCTCAGTGTGAAGGCTTTGGGTACAATCCCCAGTACCATAAAAAAAAAAAAAAAAAAGAGCATGAGAGAGAAAAAAGCAGGAAGGAAGAAAAGGAAAGGAAAGAGAAGAAGAGAAAAGAATAGAAAAGAAAAGAAAAGGCAGGCATAGCATGGGTTCCATCCAAGCCTACTGAATCTGAGCTCTAGGGGTGGAGCTCGGCAATCTGTGTTTAACTAGTTTGCCTGGTGATTTCTATGGAAGCCAAGTTTGATACCCACAGCCAATCAAGCTCTTTCTCTGGAGTGAGAGAGGAGGCAAATAGGTCAGCAAAAGCTGAGCACTGATAGAACAGCAAAGCCCTGAACTGGTGGTACCCGGCGTTCTGTGCTGTGCTCCTGCCACCAGGCCAGGTGATAAGAGGATAAGGTCAGCTACAAGAACCCCAGAGTCCCTTGGCAGCACAGAGATGACCTCGCAAATGATCCCACCAAAATGAGCTGATCGGAAAGAAAGAAGGCACGTTCCGTGTGTAGCTATCCGTTTCTACCTGGGGTCTCTAAACCAGGCTCTGCAGGAGCTAATGAGCTAGGAGGACTAAAGTGGGACTGGGCATGGTGGCACATGACTGTACTGCCTCTCTAGCCTCAGAACTGGAGAGGCTGAGGCAAGAGGACTGCTGCGAGTTCAAGGCCAGCCTGGGCTACATAGTGAGTTCGAGATCAGCCTGAACTGCATTATGAAACCCTGTCTCAAAAGGAGAGGAAGAAGAAGAAGAAGAAGAAGAAGAAGAAGAAGAAGAAGAAGAAGAAGAAGAAGAAGAAGAAGAAGAAGAAGAAGAACTTGGTATCTATTTCACTGAAAACACTGTGAACTTATTTCTTTTTTTAAAATTTTATTTAAAGAGAAAAAAAGAAAAACAGAAAAAAGGGTAGAAACAAGAAAAAAATAAGCAGTAAGAGATCACTAATTGATAAATTACATATTGCCTTCTTAGACATAGTTGTTCAAGTAAACAGTGTTTGGTTTTTGTTTGTTTTTTGTCTTTTTGAGACAAGGTCTCGCTATGCAGTTCAGGCTGGCCTTGAGCTCACTTTGTAGCCCAGGCTGGTCTCAAACTCACAACAATCCTCCTGCCTCAGCCTCCCAAGTGCTGGGATTACAGGCGTGAGCCACTACGCCTGGCTTGTGAACTTATTTCAACCTCTACATAGTTTCAGTAGGATCCTGGAAAAGGAAAAGATCTTTAAATATAAATGAATGAAATGTGATCAAAACAAGGACTTTAGTTAATAATAATGTTATCTCTACAGGTTTATAAATTATGGCAAGTCTAACCATACTAATATATGATGTAACAACAGAGAAAACTGGCTATGAGTTATATGGGAACACAGCATATAAATCTTTGTAGCTTTCTATAAATCTGAAGCTATTATAAAATAAATTTATCCTAAACAAGATAAAGTAAGGTTTAAAAGTGCTAATGAATGAAACACCTTAGGAAAGTCTTTATGAAATTAAGCAAGAAAAGTTCTTCAAAGTATTCTACATTAAAATTTCACACTGCTACATATTTATGAATGATACAAAGGCTTTTTAAGTATTTTGACTTAAATAAGAGATAAATTAGAACATAGTAATGAATAATCCTGATGTCACATTTCCCAGAATCAGTACATGGCTGGAATTATCACAGAGCAAATTAGACTGAAACTTGTCTAAATGCTGGGAAGCAACTGTGGGCTGATATAGAAAGTTGCTTTTTTTTTTTTTTTTTTTGCTACCAGGGATTGAACTCATGACCTGGCACTTGCCAGGCAGGTGCCACTGAGCTATATTCCTGGCCAGAAAGTTGCTTATTTTTGCCAACCTCTCAAATGTGGGGAAACAGTAGAAGAGTTCAACTCCACAGAAAAGGTGACACAGTCAGATGGTTGCTTAACCCAATCAATACTAGTGCACTGAAGACCACGGAAGTCACTTTGGGAACTTTTACCTTGTTTCACTGGCCACATTGAAATGAACTCCCTGTGTCCTGAAGGGTGAGTCATGCACCCAGCAGACTGAGGTGTAGCTCATTTCTAATGTTCCAAACAGAATTTGTGTTTCATTCCTGGAATCCCTGAGCCATGATTGAAATAAAGCAAGAAGCAAATCCTAATTTGTAGTTTGGAAAGTGACTGCTAGTATAGTCAACTAAGTAGTTTATGGTAAATTTTGCTTATGTCTCTTCTGCACCAAGTATCAGTAAGGAAACCAATAATTAAAAGGGCCATCACAGATGAAAGTATTCTAATTAAGACTTACAACAGAAAAGAATCCTTACAGACAAATGTATTTCTATGCCAAACTCCTGGTTAGCAGCACTCTTCTCCCCTCATCTTACTCCACTAGGATTTGTCCTGCATCCTGCGCTGCTGCACTTTCTGTGTCTTATTTTTGTTATTTGCACACTGGAAGATAATAATACTACCTATGTCTTGGTGTTGTTATGAGAACTCCTTGAAGTAATGTTTGCAAAATTTATGGTACAGTATCAAACGTTACAAAAGTGATTAATCAATAAGTCAGATAACCCTGGCTTTAACTAAAGTCATTCAATAAATGATAAACCTCCTGTTCATATGGTATATCAAAAACATACACACAAAAGAATATTTAGGTACCACCTAGGAGGAACAGAAGCTTAGACATGGCAGGACTTTGATGGGACACAAGAAATGCAGACAGTTTTCATCATAAATAAAAAATGTGAAAAAAAAAAAACCCTCTCATGTTGGTGGGAATGTAACATGGAAAATAGTAACATGGAAAATATCTGGAAAATAGTTTGGTGGCCCCTTAATAAGTTAAACTATCAAGAATTACCATATGACCCCAAAGTTCCACTCCTAGGTATATGCCATAAAGAATTGAAAAGAGATACTCAAATATTTAGGCACACATGTTCATAGCAATGCTATTTATAATAGCCCAAAGAACCTGAATATTCACCAGCTGATAAATGAATAAACAAATTGTGGTATTACCATACATGAAATATTACTGAACCATAAAAAAACGAAGTACTCATACATGGTACAATGTGGATGAATCTGGAAAACAACCTTACACAATCTCTCGCCAGCTGCAAGAGATCATGGATAGTTCGACTCCATCTATAGGAAACATGCAGAACAGGTGAATCCGTGCAGGCAGAAAGTAGAATAGTGGTTGCCAGCTGAGGATGGATAACAACAGCTTAATGGG
Organism: Hydrochoerus hydrochaeris; assembly: GCA_004027455.1. Classification (NCBI taxonomy): domain Eukaryota; kingdom Metazoa; phylum Chordata; class Mammalia; order Rodentia; family Hydrochaeridae; genus Hydrochoerus; species Hydrochoerus hydrochaeris. Next base: position 104,347 of record PVLA01003949.1, on the reverse strand, counting down.
AATGGGGTTTTCTTTGGGGGTGATGAAAATATTTTGGAAATGGGGGGAGATGGCAGTTGTACAACCTTGTGAATGTACTAGATTCTACTGAACTGTTTACTTTGGAATGGCTAATTTAAATGGTTTAATTCATGGTTTAGTTTTAAAGGCTTCTCAGTCTTTTGGCTAAAATTGAGTGAAATGGGTTTATGTTTTGTGAATTTTACCTCATTAAAATAAAATGCATGTGTCCATAAATAGGAGAGAGTGGATGTGCTGTCTTTGTCAGAGCTGAGAAAGCAGAAGGAGCCTAGGTTTCCTCTTTCACTCACCAGAGTCTTCTCACTTAGGGAAGTTGCCAATGTCTGGCCCCTCTGAGCCATTTTTCCTCATCTGCAAGAAAATGAAGTGGCACTAAGGTCCCTTTCGGTTCAAATTCCAAGGAAAAGAAACCCAGCACCTTTTTCTCCTCCTGTCTTGCTCAAGGTGACTGCAAACACGTGCTAGAAGACAGTGTTGTGACTAAATGTCATGGATATTAGTTTTAATTATTAATATGAAAATATATTTTAATATTTGTTATGGTTTAAATCATAAATGTCCCCAGCAGGCCCATATGCCGAAGGCTTGGTCACCAGTATGTGATGCTATCAGGAGGTAACAAATTGTTAGTGATTTGGACCGAGCATCCACAGACTTAAACCTTTGAAAATCATGAGCCCCCCAAAAAACTCTTTCTTCCAAGTTGATTGTTTCAGATATTTTGGCGACAGTGACAGAAAGCTGACTAGCACAGTATTCATTATGAAAGTGATATGGGTTAATGGACAACTAAGTGAAACCAATGCATTTGAACAAGCAGCTTGGGGTTTGCCTTTCTGTGCTCAGCCTGAGCCCATGTCTGGCACTGGCCTGTCTGTGCCCCTCTGTGTAATCATATACTTTAATTTTTGCCAGCTCCCCTATCTCCGGTTTCTATGCCAAATGCAGTGCTGGCAGCCTCAAGCTGACTGAGAGAGCCTTGGTTGATTAATAGTGCTCCTGCCAAGTACGGATGGTGCCATAGGATTGAATTCCACTCTGAACCATGCTTTGCAACCAAAGTCATGTAGAACAGCTTAAGGCTGCATCACTAGAACTGGGTGTAGACTACTATTATAACTAGAACAACAGTCTAAACACAGTTCTGGTGACAAGACCAGCTGTGCTTCGCTGTGAAACTATTGAAATATTATTTCAATCCTAATTACCCAGTCATAAGGTTTAAAATCATAGGCAAACATGTTCATTCTGGGAGGCAAGTTTATAATTTTATGTATTTTTCTTTCTTTTTTTTTCACCAACATCTTCACAAGTTACTATAGGTTTCCGGTCCTTTGTAAACTCCTTCCTTAGGAGTATCAGTGTAAGCACAAAGAAGCTTCAACTAGAAAAGTTTTGGCCAGCTGTCAAGGATTATCTATCATTCTTCCTTTTTAATTCTAGCCCTCTTTAGGGATATGTGTTTCTGATCTCTGCAACAGTACCCAAAGCTATGAAAACCACAAGCTACTGACCACCACAGCCCACATTCAGGCTGCTTCATAGCTTGGTCATCCCTGGAGGAGATCATTTAAGGGGCCAAAGTGGCTTTTTGGGTTCAAGCAGAGACACCCTCCCTTTTGTTATTGCATCTCCATTTCACTCCAGCAAATAAACAGCTGGCCAGCTTTCACATTCGGTTTCCCATCCCAGAGCTTGAGCATCCACCATGACTGTGTAGGGAGACAAAACTGAGAGACAAATGCCCCCACACTGGTCTCTGAGGTTTTGTTTTGGGCCAGGCTAATCAGCTTGACATTTCCAGCAAATTCTCCTTGGGGAGACTTCGCAGTGCTTCTTATAAGGAGACTTTTTTTTTTTTCTTCATAATCCAGCCCACAATCTTTGGGTTGGTTGCATGGCTCAGGGTGACCAGGAACTATGAGTTACCAGGAACTATTTACTGGTCATCTGCTATGGTTAGCCACTGAGGTTCCCAGGATGATGACTCTCATCACGGTTGAGCTGCTGTGGGATTTTAGAGGGCAGCTGCCTGAGCACTGGCCAATTCCAGCCTTTGCCCAAGGCGGGCACTTCTTGCTGAATGGTCACACTAGAGATGCCAACTCATTACTGGATGTGCAGGGGCCTTGTCTCAGTATAACTAGAAGTTTCTTCAAAGATTCTTAGAGTCTCTACAGCCCCTCAGGAACACCTCACAGGTTCTTGCCTGATCATGGTTGCTCTGCTCTCACTGTGTAGCAACACCCTTCCCTCCTCTGCCCCTTTTGTTCTTGGCCTGAACTGTACTACAGTGCCCCCTGAGTGCCAAAGAGGAGAGGGATACTGGAAAGAGAATAAAGTGAAAAAGCTATAGGGGATTGTGTACAAAACAAACAATGGCTGACAACCCAGGATATTTATTTGTTCAATTTAAAGGAAGAATGTAAGCACACAACAATGTAGAACTAAAAGTATAGAAATGGCTTTGCCTGAAATTCATGATTTTTTTTTTTTTGAATTCTGATCTGTGGTGTTCAGGAGGAAAGAGGATGTAAAAATCCTAAAAGCAATTAGCTTATCTGTGAATAAGGGAAAGTCTGCTAGGCAGTGTCCAGCCGGCCCGTGTGTCCAGCTGCTTATGGAAAAAGTGAGACCAGAGACCTAGAATACTCTGTATCCTTGCGGGGGACATGGGGAAGGACGGACGTCAGTGTCTACTATTACAGGAGCATGTGATTAATTTTGAAGGTAGAATTTCAGAACATCATATTTTAGTAAGAAGTTTGAACAGTAAGCGAATAAAAATATCTGGCAAACCAAAATATAGCATTTGCTAGGTTCAGCAAATACTGTGACCCAGCGTTTCCTTATTCTGCAAATCCCCCTTGCCTGAGCCTATAGGATTTCACGGCCAAAGGTGATGTCTGTTCAATTGTTATTTTGATTTTTAAAGTTTTATTTTATTTTTATTGGTACATGTTAACACTGCATAATAATTATATGCATTTTGGGAAGTTCTTAATCCTTTCCACTTCTTCCCAGGCCGAAATCTCCTGACCTGGATCCAACAGCAGAGGAAGGGCAGCAAGATAAGGCACCTAGTCAAGCTAGATCGAGACCACTGTTTCACCAATATATTTGCTCCTGTGTTTATTACTGTACTGTATTATTGTGCTCTGGAAAGTGACTAGTCCTGAATGTGGCACTTAACTGTGCTGTTAACTGCATTTACATTTCAGAGTGAGAGATCCAGGTTTTCAAGTTTGCTATGGGATTTTATGCAAACCAATATGCAAATCGAGAACCTTCTAAAAATTCCATCTGTTCTCCAGGCCCTCCCCTGGTTACAAACAACTGAGGGAGGCGCTCGCTCGCTCGCCTGGATCCTCCGCGCAGAGTACACCAGGCGGTGACCAGCCCGAGACCGGCAAGGGAGGGCGGGGTGACGGACAGGGGAGGGCTGTCCCAGAGGCGGTCCCGGGGCGGGGCCGTGACGGGTGCAGCCTACCGGCTCAGGGCCGGACCTCAGCCTCTCCCCGCCTCGGGCCACCGCAGCTGTGGTAGATCCACAGCTCCAAAAGGGTCCCTCCGGCTCCTCAGTGGGCCAGTCCAGCGCTGGGTGCTGGAGTCCTGCGCGACTCCCGTGGCTCCCTAAACGGGGATTCATTCCTTCTCCCCAGAGTTTGCGAGCAACTTTCCCCTCCCTTCCCGGCGGTGGCTCGGAGACCGTGGCCGCCGCAGGTTGCCGAACCCGGGACTCTGCTCCCCGAACCTAGGCTTCGTGCTCGCTTAGGTCGTTTCCTCTCGGAGTGACCCTGGGGGTCCCCGACCTCGAAGCTGAAGGCGCGATGCCTCTGGGACACATCATGAGGCTGGATCTGGAGAAAATCGCCCTGGAGTACATCGTGCCTTGTTTGCACGAGATCGGCTTCTGCTACCTGGACAACTTCCTGGGCGAGGTGGTGGGCGACTGCGTCCTGGAGCGCGTGAAGCAGCTCCACTACAACGGGGTCCTGCGCGACGGCCAGCTGGCCGGGCCGCGCGCCGGCGTCTCCAAGCGGCACCTGCGGGGCGACCAGATCACGTGGATCGGAGGCAACGAGGAGGGCTGCGAGGCCATCAGCTTCCTCTTGTCCCTCATCGACCGGCTAGTCCTGTACTGCGGGAGCCGGCTGGGCAAATACTACGTCAAGGAGAGGTCCAAGGTAGGACGCGCTCGGGAGCGGGAGGCGTTCGGAGTCTGTTGTATGCTGGGCTGCAGCGAACTTTGGTTTTTAACTAACAAGTCAGCTTGGTTTCTGTCTCCCCGCTACCACCCCTCTGCTCTCACCTCAGCTCCCCTGAGCAAAGGCCCTGGTTAAAGGGGGCTCAAGTGCACCATGATGGCCTTCTGTGACTTTGAAAGCATTGCTCTAGTTGGTGATACCAGCTGAACAACTGTAACTTTTGGTTCGACTTTAAGACAGAGATTGTCAAAGATACAAAGGAGGGAAAAGATATTAGAGACATTGTATGTGATCTGAGACACATGTGTATTCGGCACATGAATGTGTACTTTAGCCACCTAATATTGTTCTTCCTTGTGTTTGAAAGGGATTCCTACCAGAGCACTCTTAATTCTGGAGTCAGTTGTGATTTTGCTTGGTGATAGCTAGTTTGTGGAGCTTGGCAGGGGTGGGAGGGACGAGTTTGACGTGCGCGCAAGATGAAACTCTTCTTCACTTCTGAATGCTGCCCTTGACCTCTTGGACTTGGACACTGTTAGCCCATCTACTTGACAAAATTGTTTTCTGGGGCACACTTTCCTTTTCCTAAGGATTTCTGACAAAACTCACTCAAAGAAACTTTATGAAAGAGTAGTCAAGCACTTCTAGATAGAAACCTTGTTTGTCTTCACCTGGCCAGAAATGACTCTTTGGGTGGTTGGTTATTTATTTGGGAAACATTTATAGGTAGATTGGCAGAAATGTGGGAACATGTAGGTGCCATTATGTCGATGCATGTACATTGGGATAGTTTTGCTACTATGTTATTCTTCAGAGTCCAGCCAGTTTTCTAGTGGCAGTTTTGAGTGACTTGCCTTTGTATTGTGGACTGGTCAAGGGGAACGCAGAAAGATGGAAAGCTTTTATCGAAAAACAGCGAAGTAGAGTGTATTAGCATGCCAGGGAAGAGGAACATTCAACTGTGTGCCATTCTTTGACAATAAGTGTAACACCTTCTCCATGTAAAATTGATCTTGTGATAGAATATTGTTTAATTTATCTAGCAAACTGAAAGGAACGCTCTTAATGAAACGCAAATAGTAAAGACTGGAAATGTGTAGAAGTGAAGGGGTCTACATGGGCGTATGAGTGGGGAGCTGTAGATTGCTGTACACCTTAGAGCCATGAGGACATGGATAGAATATTTGAAAGCATCTTTGCAGGTGGACACACAGTAAATCTTAGAGGAAAGGTGTTGCTTTTTAAATTTTACTTTGATTTTGGGGAAAGTTTGGAGTTAGCTGGCCTGCTTAGAATGATGGCAAAGTATTTCTATTCTTCTATTTGGTGCTGGATTAGAAAGTCATTTGTCTTTAGATCAGTTTTGTTTTTGCACCCATGACCTTGCTTGTCTGGTGGGAATGGAGGGGAAACCCCAGGGTGGCTGGGGTACTGTGGCTTCAACCTGGAAGAGCAAATTAGTTTCTTCTAAACTCAGGGGTTGGGATCCCCCTACCTCCTTAGGGTTCTAGGAACAGATTTTGCTCTGAGGGAGGTCAGAATTAATTGGTAGAATGATGTCAGTAACATACTTGAAAGTTAAATATTTTTATTTAGCTTTGATTTAATGCATGAGGGTAGAATTTCAGTATGGAATTTAACTGAAATGGAATGAAAAGCACTGTGTAAATCAGTGTAAGGAAAAAAATCTCTAGATAGGATTCTTGAATTTTGGGTTATCGTCTGGGTGAAATAACTTTTCAGCTAACTGTCAGAAGGTGACTGAGGTGATAAGAGAAGATTCATCTTGTCCGCTGAAGAGACATCTGCTTATTCCCAGATTCCAGCTGTATTTCTGCTATTTTGGATTACAGCACTTCATTTTTGCCCTTTAGAAAAATCACCTCTAAATTAGAACATTCCTGGCCAGTTAGAACCAAATGCAAACCAAGTCTCAGCAAATGATTTGTATAACAAAAACAAAACAAAACAAAACAGTTTGATTTGCTTCAGCAAAGGAGTCTGTGCCCTCAGGTCTCCCATTCGGTGTTCATTATTACAAAACTGTGGAAACAACCCATTTCTATAGTTTCACTTTAACTAAGCTTTTACCCCTCATTACTTTCTTTTCCTCTCTCCTTTATGTTGTGCTGATTTCCAGAGTGGTGATACAGAAGGATCCAGTTTCTAGCTGCATCTTATATGCAGATTTTCAGTAAAAAGTAAATTTTGCAAAGGCAGAATTTGTACCTATATTTTGAACTTGTAACCGTTTATTGAGAAAAATTTCAAATACACACAAATGTAGAGAAGCTAGTGTATAATGAGATCCCAGCCCAGCTTCAACAATTGCTGGCGTATACATTTAGTTAGATCAGTTGTTTTGGAGGTACTTTAAATTTCTTGATGTTATGCTTATGAATGCATATACTTTACCAAAAATTTTTGGTGTTTTTGCTGGACTTTTAAAGGTCATTGAATAATGCAGTAATGCTCTATTATCTCAGGGATGCAATAGCTAACACACAGGGAATGCAAGAGAATACGTTGTGGACCTAAAATGAAAACAGTAGAAGAGTATAGACAGAAATATTAAGCTGTCCACTTCCCTGCAAAAAGAGTTGCTGTTGGCCAGAATTTGTCCACATTATCTTCCTTAGAGGAAAAGTCCAGGGTGCTAAAGACCCTTGGGGAAGAAGTTTCCTATGATGTACAGCGGTATGGCGCCCCCTAACTTCAAGCATGATCATTGCTTTCAGACTCTCAAAGGCGTTCTTATCTGTTACTCCCTTGGGGGAGTTTAGGCTTGATCCAAGATAAATACTGGTTATAATTTGCTGCTTTTTCTTTGGCTGCCTAGATCTCGTAAATGGCTGTTTTCCAGTGAACGTGTAATTTATAGAACCAAAAGTCCCTCTGCTTAAAGCATTTCACTGTAGACTCGCCAGTGAGTAATTCCAATAATAATAATATGAATGCTTGTTATTGAACAGTTTGCTCTGTCTGACATTGCATTAAACACTGTACAAATGCCTTCTAATCTTCAAAATCACAATCTTAACAAATTGAGGGTTTAAATAATTTTTCCAAAGTCTCAAAGTCGGTGACAAGCAGTTTATGAAAGGGGTTAGGGATTTATAGGCTTGAAGTTAACTCCAAACTTTGTGGCTGCAGATAAGTTGCTTAGGTTTCAACAAGTGTAAATGCCTTAGACAGAGCTTGAGGGGGGAAGGAACATTAAATATAGTAATGTACATAAAAAGGTGTTTGCAGAATCCCCAACCTTTGTCAATTTATAAGGCTTTAAATGAGATTTGAGAGTGTGACCTGGATATCTCTGACTCAGGAGTCTGTTTTCTTAACTTTCTTGCTTGTCTTCCTTTCATGAGCTCTGCAGGTGTTTATGGGATGCTCATCCTGTGGGCTGCTGTGCAGGGGTTGGAGGCAGAGTGGTGAGCAAGCTTCCATTCATGTGTATCTTTAAATTGTAGGATCCTCTAGTTCACACTTGACTAATTCTCAAATTTTATTTAAAAAAAAAGAAGAAATCTCCAGTGAAATGAATCCATCGAATATGTAGGACGAGTAAATGAAGGCGGTGTCAGGTTTCTATATGGTTATTTTTAGGAGAGTCTGTATTAACAGGGCTGGTTGTGAACATCTCTGACTGAAATGGCTGTAGACCCTAGTATTGGGAGGGTTACATTGCAAACAGACAGATTGGTCCTTTCCTGGCAGCAACACAGAGGGGTGATGAAATGGTACAGCATTTATGAATAAAAGAAAGTGGGTGGCAAGGTGGTAGGCTTATTTCTCTACTCTTGAGCAATAATAGTTTTGGCTGCTTCTTCTCATGTGATGTCAAGGATTCCATGCCTAGTCACAAGCTGCTTTCCGCAGAGATGGGATAGATTGGGAAGATCAGGATATCTCTCAGGACCCAGCAGCAGGAAATGTAGTCAGTGCTGTCAGAAAACTGGAAGTCATCATATAGGGTCCTTCATGTCTGGGCCAACTGCTGTATTCCTTCTTTGAGCTTTATGGCCTCTGTTTTTGGTTCTTTGCTTACATTCTGTATTTCATCCTTTCTTTTGTTCCAGCCCAGCTTTGCAGGTATTTCACATACATAGCTCAAGATGGCTGCCCTATTGCGGCCACTTCAGGGAGAGCAGAGGTTTGGGTAACGTTCTGGAATCCCTATTTTCCTTACCTATGAGAAAATATGATCATTTATCTTGGTTTGGGGGCCCTAGAGGCTATGGTTGGAGGTAGTGGGAGGCAAGAGAGTGGTATTATCATGAGAATGGTTGTCAGAGTCCATGAGAGGTGCAGTTCTAGCAGAGCAGTATGTGGACTCGACACCATACATAGTGTCTCAGCAATGAAAATGTTATAACTCTGTGTGTGGATAAAGCGTGTTAGGGAGGGGGCACTAAGGTTCAGGCACTGAACCTTACATCTTTCTGTAAAGATGTAAGGAATTGCTATAAAAGGGTTTATATTAAAAATAACTTAGCTCCTGGAGGAAGGAAATGACTCCAAGGAAATAATTTATGGAATACAGCCCAAGGGACAGGGAAGCAAGTCTCTCTGTCTGGTGACTTTGCATGGTGTTCATTGTCTATTTGGTTGAATGACACTTGAGAACAAAGAAGGAAGAATGAGGTGTATGTGTATGTGTTTAATTTATGTTTCTTTTGTTCAGTTTTTGTGCTGACTGTTCAGTTATGATCTTATCTGCTTGTCTAGGAGCCAGAATTCGGGATACCAATTTAACCTATCCGTTCACAAATCCTTGACTGCTTCACTGTAGTAGACCTGCACAGGGGTGGGGCAAGGAAGGAGGAAAGCAGGAAGCCGCTAAAGAAGTAAGCTGAAAGGTGGATGGGGTGCAAGAGTTGTTACCACCTTTGGTTTTGGTTTTGGTTTTTCCTGGTTAGAAAGCCCACTCTTACACTCATTTGTCACTGTTTTTCTTTGCATTTTCTCAGGGCCAGGGATTTAGCTCAGCAGGGATAAGTGCCTGCCTGGCAAGCGCAAGGTTGTGAGTTCGATCCCTGATACCAAAACGGGGAAAATATATATATAAAACTTCTTTGCACTTTCTTTAATTTCTTAATTATTCCAAGTGAAATGGTCCAGTATAAGTGATGAGACTATTCAGAACTTTAATTTTTTTTTTTTTTTTTTTGAGCTAGAGAGGTGTCAGAAATCACCTCTGTCCAATCCCTCATTCAGCAGTTAAGTCCTTCTATTTGGCGAGGAAACACCTTGAACAGGTCCATGGTAAGGGCCTGGCGCATGTGCTGCCCCAAGGCCAGGGGCCTCTGGAGACAGCTACAACGGCTGCAGTTGCCCCGTGAGTCAGGTAGACTGGCTCAGGGTAGGTGAATTTGGCTGCAGGAGTATTTTATGTGAGAAATGTAAATATAATTCTAATGAAATTCAGTGAATACCCTCAGGTGGAAATTTGTAGTTTATTTCTGTCTTTGGCTTTTGGGTGCCAGGAATTATCCATCCTTCACTGGGAATGGATCTCAGCGATACTCTACCACTAAACTGCACCCACCCCTTTTTGTGTGTGACAAAATCTCCCTAAGTTGCCCAGACAGGGTGAGAATTTGTGATCCTCTTGCCTCAACCTCCCTCACTGCTGGGATTACAGACTTGTGCTACCATACTTGGCTTTCCTTCCTGACTTTACTCAGCTTAAGCAAAATTGGTAATTTTTTTCTCAATTCCTGACTCTGGCTAGAAACCCTTCTCATTTCATAAATAACAAACAATCCCTCATCTTCTGACCTTAGAATATACCATTTATTGAAGATGCCTCTGACGTACCCCATGATTAAGCCCAGAAGGCTGCTGTCCTGTGGGCCACACTTGTTCAGCTTGGCAAAGCCTCTGCTTTTGGCTCTTACATTTTGATCCTAAATGACATTTTGACTGGTGGCCATTTGAAGACCAAGGAGTAATTTACAGGTTAGCAGTATGGACAAGGCTATTACTTTTTTGTTAATTATTACAGCAACAGACTTGATAATTCCTTTGTAACAGTACTTATAGCTGCTAAACGATACTATTCTAAGAAACAAGTGTCACTTTTCTCTGGTGTTTGTCAAATGCACATGTTCTGACAGTAATGATAGTTCAGATGTATTCTGCTGGGCATCTGCCAGGGGTGCCCAGCGGGTAGCTGAATCCAGAGGCTCTGAAATTGTAAATACAACAGACAAATCATTTTATGATGCCAGACTAAGGAATTCAGCTTTGGCAGATTGCCAGGAGCATTGATTTGGCTCTGATTCAGAGCTATGTGTCTGTTTGCCAAGCAGGATTAGCTGGCTCGGTTAGTTATACATAGAATTTGTACCCCCTTTGTCTCTATTTCTATCTTAAACCAGTAGGACTCTTACTTTAAGTTTGGATTTTCTTTCTTTATTGACTTGTGGGTGAATTTCTGTTCTTGTTTTTGGTGAGCTGGTAGTGACTACTTTTTCTTTTTTTTTTTCACTCTAACCTAACCCTGACCCAGCCTCACGGCCCATGGCTTTGCTGTTGTAGAATGCAGGCCTTCAGATCATGTGTAGGGTTTGCTTGGTACCTACTTGCTCAATGTCCCCTCTGTTCAGAACATTATCAATACCCCCTTCATAAGTAAAGTCTGGTTTTGATTCTTTAGAAGGTTCAGTAATCGGCATTTTTCAAATTCTGAAGTAAATATGTCTTCTGTTAACATATTTGCCTTCCAAAATGAGGGTCAAAATAACGACTATTGCCAAAGAGGGGCAAAACCCCCCAAAATACTCAGAACCATAGAATATGATGGTCTTGGTTATTTGTCAATGGGAAGAAGACAAAACGATCAATTGAATTCTAGGGTCAATACCATCTAGTTTTGGTTATAATAGGATGTGGAATTATTCTGAAGTTTTTAGGGTAAGACTCTTCCAACTGAGCATGGCTTGAAAGGCTAGCAAAGATACACTGTGCTGACAGTTTGCACATCTTAGAGATTACTCTGTGCTTTCCAGACTGGAAACAGATGCCACCAGTGGTCCCTGTGCCCAGCTCTCCTCCCGTTCTTATTCATCAAGTAGTTAGAGCACAGATCAAGTCTAGCCAAACCTGAGGGGCAATTACTCAGAAATCTCAATACCCTACACACAGTTGGTGAATCTTTTTCTTTCTGCATGGCTTCTTTCATGTTCATACTGTTTTGTGGTGTGAGTGTTTGGAGTGGATCAACAAAACCCTCTTTAAACATCAACTCTTAAACACTCAGGCAGGAAGATGCCATATGATTAGTCAAACCCTATTTTGCTTTTGTTTTGTTTTTCAGTTTCAATATGATACTGCATGTTTTGTCTCATTCAACCTAAATTTTCCTTTTCTTAGTAGAAATTTTTCAGGAAGGAAGCTTTTGAAAGAGACTTCCTTTAACCAAGAATCATCTGTCTTGTGTTCTCATTCCCCCTGTAACCTCCCTTAGATCTTTCTGCTAGAGTGTGGTCCAGACCAACTCTAATCATGCTACCTCCACTCTTCAAATCAAAATACAAACCAGCCATGCGCTTTCCCTATTCTCTGCTGACAGCGCTATAAGCTTCTTGATGAGGCATCAAAGGCCTTCCACCTCTGACCTCTCTGGCCTTGGTCTCCCACTGCCTGCCTGCCTCCCTTCCCTTATCCGCTGAAATGCTAAGAGACCTTTGGCAGGCAGGGCGAGCTCCTTGATGTCTCCTCTCTCCGTCCACCTCAGCGCCTCTGCAGCCCCCTTCCCGAAGCCTTCCTGGTGCTCCCCGGGACGCCATGGGAGCTCAGGCTAGGCTGTCTTAGTACATTTATTTGGCTGCTTCCTCGATTCCCTGTGGATTTAGAAATTCCTTGAGTGCAGAGCCTGTTGTGCCTTGTGTAAACTTTTAGTGTCTAGAATGGTCCCTTAAAAGAGATAGTTGCTTTCTGGCTTAATTTCATCTTCAGAAGGAACTTCTATTTCAGTGGATGCCAGAGTGGTGAAAAAACTATAAATACTTTGCTCAAAAGGGGAGTTTGCAACATGGTTCCTAATCTGATGCCAGGGTGTTTAAACATTTCAACAAGCCGTGAGAGAACAGCTCAGAGGAGATCCCCAGCTTTGTAAGTTTTCCCCCTCAGTTCTGAAGTTCTGTGCTTCGCCTTAGAAATACTTGAATCACGTCCAGGCTCTGCAGCTCATACACACAGATTGGAGAAGCTGAGAATCCTAGCAGAGGGGGGCTGAGAACCCAGGTTCTAGTTTGAGCTCAGCTCCAGCCAAGGGATAACTGAGCCCTTAACTTCCATTTCTTTATGGATGAGTTAGATATTTATTTTTATATTTTAACTTAAATTTGGTCAGTACACACTAATAGGCAGTAGGATGGACATTTGAGATTTTATTCATGTCATTGAGATTTTGGCCAAGTCAGTTCTGTGAGCTAACCTCCTTCCTTCTTCCTTCCTTCCTTCCTTCCTTCCTTCCTTCCTTCCTTCCTTCCTTCCTTCCTTCCAGTTGAACCCAGGGCCTTTGCATTGAGCTGTATCTCGGGTCATTTTATTTTAAATTTTTGTATTGGGTTTCACTAAGCTATTAAGTCAATTTTCAGTTGTCCTGACTCAGCCTTCAAGAGTGCTGGCATTGCAGGTGTGTGCCACGATGCCTGGTCCCATTTTCTTCATTTATAACACTGGGAGAATAATATATCAGGGTTGTAAGGAGTTAAATGAAAGAGAATGTGTCCATCTGAGAAGGAAAATAATTGCTTTCAGCGTCTCTTATTTGATTCCTGGAAAGGAGAAACTTACCTATAGTCAAGCCCTGGCACTGACATGACAGTAATCCCCAGAGGCAAAGCCCCACACAAAACAGTGAGGCCAGAAAGTGACAGCACAGTGCTTCCTGCCATCTTTGGGAATGACACTTGTAAACCTGTGCCAGAAACAGCCGAGGAATTTCTCTCTCTTCCTGCTCTGTCTGCCCATTTTCAATTCCCCAAATTAACTAGTGCAGCGGACTAGTTCTGTTTTACTTTTTATCATTTTAGGGTGAGGTATTGCACAAAAACTCTTGATTTTGGTGCAAAATAGTTATGGTTCTCAGATGTTCTTCAAACTGGCAGCACCACCATCAGCTGGGAACATGCTGTGAATGCAGATTCTTGGGCTTCTCTCCAAACTACTGCATCAGAAATGCACACGCTCTGCAGGTGATTCTCAGAATGCTAACCTTGACACAGTAAGAGAGCCTAGTTAAGCGCCGTGGTGTATTTTCCTACGCTTGCTCTGTTAGCAAGAAAATCAGTATTTAGTTGATCAGATCTGAGTTTACTCATTGCTGAAATTAAAACATATAAGTCTTTAGCTCATTTGTGAATTTTTTGTTTTGTTTTGTTTTAGAAAAACTATGTGTTAAATACATACATACATACATGTATGTATATATATATATATATATATATACACATACATACAATTTTTCTATTTGTATCAATAAACTCGGTTTTATACAACTATAAAATTGGAGTGAACTTTGGAACTGATTCCCTTCTATTGTGGGGAATCAAGGGGAAAACAAATCTTTTCTAATGGCTGCAGGCAATTGCTTGCTTACAGACTTCCATAGCCTTACAAGGAGTGTAAGCTGAACGCCCAAAGATAGAGAATCATAGTGATGTTGAGAGAGTGCAAATTGGAAAATAATGTCTGATAGGTAGGTGATTCAATAATGAGCACCTGTTACGTTGTGTGACTGCCACCCAGAAGCCTACAGTGGCCTCTGGTCCTCCAGGACAAGATGGCTATCCCTAGGAGGCCAAAGAAGGCTGAGGTTTGGGACTCTGGGGAAAACTTGGCAAAGGAATTAAATTCAACTTGATTGGATTCAAAAGTGTGATTAGGTGTCAGTCAGTGATTGGCTGCCATTTGCCTTTTCCTCCTGGGTATGGAGGGGCTTGATTTCCTGTTTCAGGGTAAAGTTGTGTTTGCTAAGTCAGGAGAATTATCAAAGTATCCTTTGTTGCTTATCTTGGGGTTGAAGGAAGACATTTCTGGTACCTCTAAAATAATAGCAGCTGTTTTCAGATAACACTTTTTTTCCTGATACCTTGAAAGCAGTGTTTAATGGTGGAAAGACCGTGGATTTGGAACTCTGGCTCACCTACTTCTAGAATAGCATCCAGTAAGTCATTCTTTTGTTTCTGATTTTGTTTCCACAATTGTAAATTGGGACTTCTGTCTATCTGGGAGGAGGACCATGGGCAATTAAATTAACCACATCCTTACCCTCCAAACTCAGACACTCCTTTATTTCTGATTGGCTATCAATTCCTCAAAATAGTATAGGCTTTTCTCTTGGAAGAGCCTTCTACTTTCTGCCCTTGTAATAGGTCTTCTGGATTTCAACTTGCTAAACAGTCAGTCTGTACCCAGTGAATTCTAATTAACGTGACTGAAGAAAGGTCTGCATCCCATGAATTCTAATTACTGCAGTAGTAGTAGTGTTCAGATGTCTTCTAAGTAAGATGTGTGCCTAAGTGGGGAAAATTGTTCTCTTCCCTGGGATTTATCAAGTGATTCTTTTCTTCTCAGGGGACATACTCTTTTTCCTTTCCTTTTAAATTTTTTATGCATTTGGATATTTATTATCTGATTTTGAAACAAGTCTGAAAACCACCGCTTGTGTTGACCTGACCTAATGAAGGAAGGTGTTAGAGAGGGGGCCAGTTTGCTTCCACAGAATGTCAGGCAGGGAAGAACAGTCCAGCTGTAGATTAGCCTTGGGATACAGTGGAGACTGTTGACCAACAGCAGCCTGTGTGGGGCTCTATCTGCTTAGTCAACACCAGTCCTGGTTTTCAGACTGGTGAGGTTAGGGTTGGATATTGCTGGATGGAATATCCCAGGCCCACAGATCCAGGACTCTAGATCTTTGTCATGGGATTCAGGGTCAATTTCTATTGCCTCTGGCTCTTGTTAAAATTCTACCTTGAAGCCTGTAGTTTCCACATTCAGTTTTAAGCATAAATTTTTTCATGTTTGTAGTGTTTTTCTTTTTTTGTGTGTTTTATGATTTTCTATCATTATAGAGTCGATGAATCAAACAAATATAGTTGGCCCTCTATATCTTTAGCCTCAACCAAAAATGGATTGAAATTTTAAAAAAAATTCAGTCTGTTCAGAATTGAACAGATGTAGACCTTTCTGGTTATTATTCCATAAACATTACAGCATGATAACTTTTTACATGGCATTTAAACTGTATTAAGTATTACAAGTAATCTGAAAATGATTTAAAGTGTACAGGGTGGTATGTTTAGGTTGATGCAAATACTAGGCCATTTTATCTAAAGAACTTGAGCATTTTTGGGGGATATTGGTATCCAGTGGGAGTCTTAGCACCAATCCCATGTGTATACTAAAGAAAAACTATTCTTGAATTAGAATCACAGATCCTAGTTCTCTCAAATATAGGTAAAGTGATTAATGAAGACTGTTTCATTGGTAAAGCATGATGTGATGATTCTGACCTCATGCTTTTTAGCCAAACCAAACTGGTTTCAAAAAGGCAAAAAGCCAACCACCTTGTGCCATCATTTCTTCCTCACCTGTAAGATGGAGAAAATGTTCCCTCCTTATGGGGTTATTGTAGAGTGAATAAAGTGGAGGTTGTGAAGCACTTGGAATGGTGTCAGGCTCATAGAACTAACTGAACAAACGTTTGCTTAGTAAATAACTAGGCTGCTGAATCCCACAAGTTCTGGTCCTCCACTGCCTTGTCGTGTATCATTCATTTCTTTCATTTAGCAGACATCTTTTTCCAAGTGCTGAAATGCAAATATAAGCTTTCTCCTGTCTAAAGAATATTGTTTCAAGGCATTTCTAATGACATGTTTTGGTTGGTAACTATGTTTTAAATTTATTATCCATTAATAAAATCTTGTCTTACCAATTGTATTTAAGTTATCAAAGATTCCTTCAAGTATTTGTGGATTAACTCTGGATGAAGGCATAAAGAGATCCATATCTAATTTCTGACAATCCTGCAGTCACAACATTCCTTTTCTGTAATTGTGTGCAAAGCCTTCAGATAGCTACAGGTGAAGTTTTATTTTTCTGATAAGGCTGTTTTCTCACATCAAAGGGAGTTAAATGTTGTGAGTTCCTCCCATATTGCCTTAAGGGTTGCACATGAATTTTTTCCTAAATAATTATGATAACTTCCAGGGCCAAGGTTAATGACTTCCAATGAGGACTTGAGAGCAGTGTGGCTTGGGGACAGGCTGCTGCTCACCTTGTGTTGACCAGGAAACTAAATGAGAATCGCGGAAGTGCTCCATGGATCCATGGCCTCTCAGGACCCGGCAGCTGTTAATATTTGATGAAAGAAAACAGAAAGGATATGGTTAAATGCCTGTCTTATTTTATGTCCTCAATGCTGGGCTTGACTGGCTCTCACTGGTTTTGTAATTGCAAGGAAGCCCCTGTTGACAAGGTTTCTTTGGTGACTGGGGGAGTGCAGGGGGAGGAGAGAAGGGCTCCCTGCGCTGTTCCCTCCTCGGGCTGCCTGGTGGTGTGCTCGGGTGTGGGCTGGCTGCCACCCTCACGAAGCGCACGTAGCCCTGTCACTCAGCCATCACTCAGCTGGCTTGGAGCCAGGCCTCCACGGGAAGGGCGGCTTTCCCAACTCAGCAGCCTGTATTGATATGTCCATGTTGCTGGGCATGTTTACTGTGCCTAATTGCTGGGTTCAGGCTGACTCCTCTCCTCTCCAAGGAGAGGAATTAGCCCCAACTGAGAAAGGAATGACAAGTCTTTAAAATGCCTGGGTCTCTGGGAGTTTCATTGGCTTCTACTGGGCTGTAATTTACTCAGAAGTTCATGCATGAAGTAGAAGGACCCTTGGAATGGAATCCTGACCTACTACAGTTAGAGTTTACAGGCTTATGGTACCCCCTGTAGTTCTGTGCCTCTGTGTGTGTAAGCATGTGTGTAAATGTTTCCCTAGGGAGGGGTAGAGCTCATCTGTTTAAGAGTCTCAAGGGGTCATACTAACCTGGCACATCTGCCATCATGATCCTCAGCAACTAAACTGGAAGGTTCCAGAGTCTGGGTAGTTGATAATGCTTGTCTGCATGATCCCAAATCTGGTGCCAAGTTCATATGAGGACAGGTTTTAAAGTGGAGAAGGTAAAAATTCTCTATCGTGTCCAGGCACAGTGCTCCATGAAGCTAAAGCTCTGCTTCACCAAAGCTACTAAGTCAGTAAAAACTTCACTTTTTATTTGCAGAAGTACTGAAGTTCCTGCTTTATTAAACAATTCAGGTGAAAGGGCAGGATGATTATTGTTCTATATTGGGAGATGAGGTTAATGGGTTTGTAAGGTCAGGGAATTACTTTTAGTGTGGATTTAGGGCAAATGAGGAAGGTAGAGTAGTTTTCATTGTGGAAATTTTCATTAATAACTTGGGGTTTTTTGACTAGATTACTAACCTGACAGACACTTGACTGGCTGGCATTCTCAATCGTTGCATTTATCTGGTCAGACGCTGAAACTTTAGGAAGGGGAATGTGATAAGTACAGCTCATATTTTGTCTATCAAAGGTAGATTTCCTATTTCTCCCTAGTTTTGTAACATCAGTCTCTAACTAGACAGAAGGAAGTAGCTAGGCTTAATCTTTACCAGCAAGGTAGATAACAAGCAAGATGCAGAGATAACTAATGATAGCTTGAGCAAAGTGTCCTACTTTTATGTCTAAAATACTTACATTATTTACAACTCTCCTCTCTCTCTTTCTCTTTCTCTTTCTCTTTTTCTCTTTCTCTTTCTCTTTCTCTTTCTCTTTCTCTTTCTCTTTCTCTTTCTCTTTCTCTTTCTCTTTCTCTTTCTCTTTCTCACTGTGTGTGTATTTTGCTAGAGATTACTAGAGACTGAACCTAGGGCCTTTACATCCTCAGCTCTTTTTACTTTTCATTTTGAGACAGGGTCTTACTAAGTCTTTAAACTGCCCAGGCTGGGCAATCCTCCAAACTTGCAGTCTTCCTGTCTCAGCCTTCCAGAATGCTGAGAATGTAGGCGTGCATTACCATCTCTGATTTACAATTTATTTCTTTATCCTTGTGTCTTGGTTACTTTTCTCTCGTTGCTGATACAACGTCCTGGATGCCCAAATTAAAGAGCCAAAGGTTTATTTAGCTCACAGTTTGTGGAGGTTTCAGTTCATAATCAGCTGCCTCCAAGACAGAGTGGCTTGGCACAGGGGCAACAGTTCAAGGTGGCAGAAGACAGCAAAAGTAGCAAGAGCAAAAAGGAGGGAAAACAAGCCTCCTTTCCTCTTTTATTATAAGCAGCCTATCACCCCATAAGGTGAGTGTAGGTAGCACTCATACCATCTCCCTTGCACAGGATGAGAATGTTTACAAAGTAAGGACCCTGGCTCCCTGCTGAGTCACTTGGTTAAAATTCTAAACTTCTCAAGTTGACACAGTGTATCAACCATTACACCTGGTGTGGGTAGAGTTAGAATGAATGTATAAAACGCCTGCATATTCTAGGCATGGTGCCCTCTCCCATGATACCAGCACTTGGAAAGCTGAGGCAAGAGGATCCCCATGAGTTTGAGGCCAGGCTAAATTACATTGCAAGTCTTTGTCTCAAAAAAACAAAAAAACAGTCTGCATAAATTAGTGATGTTTCATCATCACATGAGACCTTACTTTTTTGTTCGGTTGCATAATGGATGGGAACAACTGTTTAAAAGTGTGAACTTTGTGTTGGTGACATTTTCTTGAGCCTTGGGGAGAGCTTTGCCTCGTTGCCATCATTTTATAAAAAGGCCTTGTGAGTGTTGTATTGTGGGAATTTAATCAAAGTAACTACTGTGGATCCCACAAAGTATCCTTGAAGATCACAAACCCCTGAGCTAGGAAGGTGACAAAAGGCTGAAGTAACGATTCCAGTCAGCTTTTCATACCCTCTGCATTTAATCTGCAAAGGAGCTTTGGAGTTCTCTTAATCTTTGTCAAAGCCAAATGAAAAAAAAATGCAATTTGACATTTTGTCTTAATTCGTTTGGCTTTTTTTTTTCTTACTGTGGCTTTTCCTGAGGGATGTTTATGGTGCATTTAACAGTTTGGATACTTAAAGGGTTCTCATTTGTGTTTTTCTTTTCTAAATAAGAGACTTTAGAATTTAGAGCTGCAGCTAGCACCTATAACACCTCCGTTCTGTTCTTGTTTCTTACTGGCCTTCTCTGCCTCAATGGATGAATTATCACACAGTCAACCTCTTATCTCAGCAGGTGCCTTTCTGAGTGCAGGAAATGAGGTGTACGACCATGGGCTGCCCGGCTCACTGTCTGCGTTCAAGACGTGTGTTAAAATACATGCTGAACACAGCCAGCTAGAAAAATGACCCCGAAGTATAGCCTTCAGCTCCTCTACCCACAGACGACTGAAAACATTGGCGAGTCTGTCACCTAGGCTGTTGCCACTTGAATATAAATGAGATCTGTTTCCAGCTAGAAAACTTTTGCTTTCTCTACTGTGATGAGTTGCTTGGCTGTTTTTCCAAGTTAAAGAAGGCACAGAGTCTTGTATGCTTCTCCCCAGCTCGTTCACCTGCATTATTCTATATTCATCCATTATGAGGAAGAGAGGACGAGGGTTCTGGGTTGCTATTGCTTTGTCGCCAGTGGACATGGAGCAGTGCTTGAGGAGGGAGGTGTGGAGAAGGCTAGATCGTGGGTGGAAATTATGGAGTTGGTTGGTCTTAACTGGGTATCTGAGACTGGTGGAGAGAAGATGGGAAAGGTCCCCATTTGTGTCTTGGGAGCTATCACAGAGAAGCATGGTTTCTTGGGAGTCTACAGACAATAAGTGATCTTCAGTCATAGCCCGATTTTTTTTTTCAGTGTGTGTGTGGTCCTGATTAAAAAGTTGGGACCAAAAATATTTAGGAGAGCTTACATAAAAATAGGATTGCTTGTTCTTCTCGTAAAACCTGAAGCCCTGCATTGCACGACAGCAAATTAGCTAATGTCCCTGACATAGTGCACCCTTCAGAATCCTAATGCATGTATGCCTGATTGGTTTTGGTTGTGTGTGTTATAGGCAAGGGTTAAAAGCTATTTGGTTTATCAGCCCTGAATTTGCAACTAGAAATAAGTAGTTAAGTAGAATTGGGTCTGCAGGAAAGACATTTTGCAGTTCTAGATAAGGGACAATCTTCAACCTTAAAAACAGCTTACATTTGTTATATATGCACTTAGCTGGACCTTGTGCTAAGCATTTTACATGGATTAACCCTTTGGTTTTTATGGACCCATTTTTACAGATGAGCAAACCAAGATGTAAAGAGATTTAGTTGAGATTATCCTATGCCCAGGTTGCATTCTATTCAAAGCATGCCTGTACAAGACCATTCTTAAAACAAATCCTAAAAAGCTGGATGCTGTTTCTGTTTAGTAGCTAGAGGGATCTAGAATTTGTTAAACAGTGGATTTTCATTTATTGCAGATTTTGCAAAGTGAATGATTAATATTTTAATTTGCTGATAAAGTTTGCATAAAATGCCACTTTATTATAACTTGTTCAAGATCAAGTCATACTAGTGAGTCTGATTACATAGTCATAAGTAATATAAAATATGCTTCCACAAACATTATAGTAAACATTTTTAAGCCTTTTTTTGTGGGCCTGAGGCTTAAACCCGGGACCTTCTAGCACTAGCTACACCCCTAGTCCCTGCTATGATTTATTAGAGAAGTAGTAAGTCTAAGCAGAGGGTGGATGTACCCCTTTTCCATTTGTGAGTCTCAAAAATGATCACCATTGCTGAATAGACAGTGAAGGTTGCTGATACTAATATTGAGAAACGGTTTATACATGCATACAATCAAGCTGAAGTTGACTGCACTCAGGAACATTTTGTTTAGGCATTGCAGTGAAAATCCTAGACTTTTATTTTTCAACTTTACCTTTGGATTTGATGAACTGTAGTCTTTCTGTGTAGTCTCTCATCAACAACTCTAACAGAGTCACTGTTTTCTGCCCTGCAATCACTTTTCCCACTTTTTGGGGAGCAGATTTTGATACTTGGCTGTTACTGTTCTGCATGTCTGTGTACATTTCAAACAATACACACATTTCCTGCTTGAATACAGCTGCATAGGTAAGTCCAGAGCACATATCTCTGGTCTAGAGCCAGCCCCGGAACACCTGGCTAGGCCTTCCTGTCATTTGCTGTGGCTGCATAGCTATGGCGAGACCTCTGGGAATGGGAGGAGGGGGAAGGGAGAGAATGGTGATGGTGGATCCATCTGCACACCCAGGAACAGAGCAGTAGGACTACACAGTATGTGCTACTGTAGGTGACCCTGAGGTGTTATTAACCTTATGTAAGTTTCTCAAATTAATCCAGTCTGGAAATCTTAGTAAACGAAAAGCCTGTAATAAAGAAGACATCCTCCTGATACGTCTCATTGTTACCGCTTGGCTTGTCTGTTGCATAAGTACTCCATCTCTGCCCTTTTAACAATAAAGTAGTAAGTGTTTTCTTCCATGAAACACTCTAGAACCCTTCCTAGCTTGATGAGGCTTAGATAGCAACTCCGTTGAAACGATCAGTTTCCTGAATTTGTTACTGCCCCGTGCACAAATTGGCACAAAAGAGAATGGCTAGTTGTTTATTAAGTACAGCTTGCTTCTCAGTGGATCTTTAGTCTCATAATTTTAGACCTTGTTAAAGATCAGCAAGCAGTTGGGAATGTGCCCGAGCCAAGACCCATATCCTGTGGCATTCATTCAGAAAACTCACCGATGCCATTTGTCAGGGTTGTTTCAACGGGCCCACTGAGGCTCGCAATGATTTCCTTCCATTGTTTCACACTTGATGCACGTGGCTTCTGCAACTAGGAGAAAGGGTGAATATTAGGAAAACGACCTCTTCCTTTCTGCTAAGCAACCAGATACTTTGCTTACATTTGGGGTTTTTTTTGGTCCTAATAGTAAGTCCTTTAGATTGTGCTAGCTCTTCATGTTTTATACAAGCAGCAATTAATAGGGGACATGCTTTTATGAAGTTCATTTTTCTTTCTTCTTTCTTTTTTTCAGTATTATAATCTAAGCTTAGTTCTGAGGTGAATAAGAAGTTCAGAATGCCCTGAAAAACCCGTTGTTTTCCTGGGGTTGTTGCTTAGTTGAACTCTTAGGTCTTCTTCACTGTTGGGGGCCATGAACCCCAAGCCCTCTTTAAAAGAAAGAAACTGAGCCTCACATCACACAATTTGTTGTAGAGTTATAGAATGTAGATGGCAGGCATCCAGTCCACTGACCTTTTCCATAGAGTCGAGTTGCTTAAGAATATAACATTATAGTGTGGATGGAAGATTTTTCTTGTCAGACGCCAATACTGGGAGGAGACTGAGATGGGGGGAAGGGGGAATCCAGCTAGTAGTTCCTGACCTGAGTGACTTTCGTTATTGGCATAGCAAGTGACACTTATAAACCTAGCTGCTTCCGGGGCTGGGTAATTCCCCATTCATTACAGGTGACATCACTGATCGGCTTCTTTCCGGGTAGGCCCATCAGTTCTGTCAGCTCGCAATCACTTTTCCCAAGCCATGTTCTGCTTGTTGGCACCATCAACTTTAAAACTTTATTACAGTTACCTCAAAATTTCAGAAAAGTACCACGTTACCTCTTAAGGAATGACACTGCAATGACAATTTCAAGGTAGAATATGGGTATCGTTGGGTGCATGGGGCTATAAAATGTTGACAGATACAGTGATAAAAAAAATTACAATTACTGTAAAGCTAGGTTACCATTCTGCCTTATCCTAGGAGTGTGGTGACTAGTTCCATGTTTTCAGGCTACTTTTGGGAGGGATAACAGCTACATTAAGGCTGATTCATTGAACTGTTAGTGCATTAATTTGGAGCTATACCTAACTGGTCATTTTAGCAATGTAGCAACCCTGCTATTTATCAGGAAATAGTACAACCTGAATTATCAATGTATGGTTAAATGTAGATTTTTTTTTTTTTATGGCAGAAAGAGCTACTGATCTAGGTAGGATGTGAACTGACTTTTTAAAGAAAGAGCCATTCACCAATTCATTGATTTATTTATCACATTTTCAATAAACAACCTTCTATGAGTCAGGCACTATCCTAGATGCTAAGAATACATCAGTGACCAGAATAGGCAAAACTTTCCCTGCCCTCATTTGATGTTATTAATTCCAGTATCTTCTTTAGCCTTATAGAATCCCTTAAAAATATTTTTAAAATATAGCTATGTCCTATAAAGAGAAGAAAGGCTTTCTGTATTTTGCCTTTTTTACAATTTCCTGTTACAATTTTCCATGGATCATTAGACATTTGTTATTGTCTAATCTTAATTATCAAATAATAATTTTCCATGGAACTTTTAAAATGGCTTTCTGTTTTATTCTGCCACCTGGTTGATACAGGTAGCAGTTAGACAAAGGTAGAGAACTTCAGATTAGCATCTGACTTGATAATTACTGGGTAGGAGGAAGACAAGCATTAAGGAACACCTGCTGAGATACTCCTGTAGCTTTTTCCCCTGAAAGAGACCTCCCTCTGATGTCTGTGCTGTCAAGTTAGAGCATAGCTTCTGACTCTTCTCTCTCCCTTCTGCCCTGTGTGTTTCAGTGAGTAAGCCTGATCTTTCTTTCCTTGGTGATTGCATCTCTCTCTTTGTAAACAAGACAGCATGATTCCACAATTTGGGGCACTTCAAAACGGGCATTATCCTAAAACTCCATACATGGTGATTTTGATTTTGTGGCTCTAGGATAGAAACCCAGAAACTGCTTTTCCCAAGGGAATATTAAAGAAAGATGTTGGGTGTGGTGGCACAAGTCTGTACTTCCAGCACTCTGGGATGCTGAGGCAGGAGGATCACAAGTTTGCCTAGCCTGGGCAACTTAGTGGTTTAACAAGATCTTGTCTCAAAAAAAAAAAAAAAAAAGTCTTGGGGATTTAGCTGGGTTTGGTCCTCAGAAAAGAAAGGCAGAGCATCTTAATACTTTAAGAAAGACGGTCTAAAATGTTCTAGAACTGTGAAAATATTGAACCAACTTTCTACTGGGCTAAACCATGGGAGATGACCTGCCTGTAAATCTTAAGTTATGTGAATCTTTTTTTAATTGTCTGAATTTATATACTGTGCATGTAGTTAAGAAGCCAGCAAGTATATAAATGTCCCATAGCACCCAAGCAGATTTACTTCTCTATTCAGCAGTATGCGGTGAAAGTTGTATCAGCTTTGTTAACCAGCTTTCTTGGCATTTCCCTGTAGGCAATGGTGGCCTGCTATCCAGGAAATGGCGCAGGTTATGTTCGCCATGTGGACAACCCCAATGGTGACGGCCGCTGCATCACCTGCATCTACTATCTGAACAAGAACTGGGATGCCAAGGTACTTTGGAGTAATGAGGGTGTATATGGGGCTATGTCAGAAGGGGAGCAGGTAAGGTGGCCTAAGAGTTTGGCAGAACGAGTGTGCAATTTCCACCTAGGAAAAGAATTCAGATAATCTAGGGGAGAGTTTTTGAGTTCCTAATAGCCTTGCCTTCCATGATGAATCTTTTCTATGTCTGTTTTATATTTTCTCTCCTCCTTTCCTATAGAATTAGTAGTAAAGTTGATGAGGTAAAAAAAACAATGGATAGGAAGTTAAGTTAGAGGCGAGTAGGTAGGGTAATTATTAGGGTGTGTGGTGGGAGTGATGAAGGGAAGGTAATTTGATGTTAGGATTAAGAATCCGTTTTTTAAGTTTGTTCAGGGCCACTATGCCTCTTAATGGAGAATGGATATACACTTCTCCCTTCCAGCAACAACATTTAAGAGAATGCTATAAAAATAGAACTGTAGGATATAAAGCCATCTCCCAGAAAGATTTCCCACGCAATTCTCTTTCTCAGGGTGACATGTCTTCTCACTGGTGGCCGCTTGCCATGGCTTACTTACTATGGTTTGTGAATGCCAAAGGCTTTGTGTATTATAGAGCATATAGATAGAAATACAAAGTCTGGTTCCACACTAATAAACATTTGTCTGCACTTTGTATGCTTTCTGAAAGTTAAGGATGATTTAGGAGTCTGGGAAGTCAGAGAACTTTTCAAGCTTATTTGGCTCTTGAACCTTCTGCATCTCCATTTCCTGTTCATCAGGGCAGACTCTGTCTTAAAGCAATGATATTTTATCTAGGGTCAGAAAATGAGACCTGGGAAACAGTGGAAAGGTTTATCTCTTGTTGTTGGGTAGCATGACTGGAATACACGCATTAGTTCTCTTTTAAAATTCTTAGAGGTGCTATAATGCACAAAGTTATCTGGTCAATAACAGTAAATTGCAAAGTATGAAACCAACAAATATTTGAGTTCCCTCTACTGTTAGGCATTGAACTGTGGGGGAAATATTGATGTGTAGAGCCTGAATTCAACCCAGAATTTGGTTATTCTGGTAGGACAGATTGGGTATACATGTTAAAAAAAAAAAAAAGTAGTTCAAGAGAATCATAAAAGGTACAGATAAATTAGTCTGAGAATTTAGAAAAAAGAACATACACCATTCAACTAACAAGGTCAGAGAGGAGTGAGTGTTGAGAAGAAAGCTATGAATTCTAATTGAAGGGGAAGTTATATATGGTGAGTATCTTAGGAAGCTGTTAATATTAAGTAGAACCACATGCTAGGTTTTGTTTTGTTGCTAGGTTTTGTTTTGTTTTAGGTCAAAACCAAATATTGACAACTCAGAGTAATGCAATCTAGTAGTACTCTTTTTTTGTGTCTGTGGCTTCATGAGTGTAGGAATGGGAAGGCTTTGATAAGGTGAATAAGGAGATATCTCTAAGTTTGAAAGAAAATTTGGTGCAAAATATAAAAGTGAAGTCAAGATTTGGGGGTAAAGCACACTTGGAGTGAACGTTACAAGGTGGTATTGTTTCCAGGTGAGGCTAAAGTGTACTTGTTGACAAACTGTATGTGAAGCTAAGAAATAATCTACCTTCTTTGTGGTTCTCAGCTGCATGGAGGAGTCCTGCGAATATTTCCAGAAGGGAAATCATTCATTGCAGATGTGGAGCCCATTTTTGACAGACTCTTGTTCTTCTGGTCAGATCGCAGGAACCCACATGAAGTGCAGCCTTCCTATGCAACCAGGTAATAGCAGGGGTCTTGATTCCTCTTTGGGAGCTTGTTGTACAAATCCCAATTCCCAGAGAACCCTAAACTTGTGTCCTGTGTGTATGAGGGACTGATCACACCCTGAAGGTAATACTTGTTTGGAGTGGCAAAAATAAAAAGGGATACTTTGGATATTTTGATTTGTAAGTCTAACTTCAGTTTTAAATTATTATTAACAAATTATTTTCTGTTAAGTGAGCATATTGGGTGGCAGATTTCTCAGTGGTTTTCCTCCTCCTCCTCTTTCTCCTCCTCTTCCTCTTCCTTCTCTTTCTTTCTTTCTTTCCCCTTCTAAAACAACCTAATGTTAAACTACCTCAAAAGAAGATTAGCTATCACATACTAGGAATTCTATATGGTTTCTTCAGATGAATAATAAGTTGCCACTTGCAAGCAGATAAAGAACCTTGAGAAAAGAAGAGTAATTTGTTCTGATTTATTTTTCTTATTTACCTGTTTTAGTTACTTTTATTGTTGATGGAACAAAATACCTGACACTCAAAGCTAAAGGAAAAACTTAATTTTGGGTCACAGTTTGCAAAGGTTTCAGTCCATAATTGGCTGGCTCTGAGGCAGGGCGGCATGGCAGAGGGGCATCACAGAGCAGAAGATAAGCAGTAGCAAGAAGGAGAACCAAACAATAAGAGGTGACCATAGCTCTTTCTGTCCCTTATATCTTAGCTAGGCTACCTGCCCTTAGGGTGGCCAGTACTCCCACCCTTAATCTTAGCTTTCATTGAATCAATCCCAGAATCATGTCCTTGATCGCAGCAGCATAAACCCAGCCATCTCCAAAAAACCCACCTATGACCACATGAGGCTTTGAGGGAACATCTAGGTACAAGCCATAACATTACCCTTTCATTAGTTTAAATCTGGCTTGGGCTGACTGTATCCAGGTCTTAATAATTAGATATTTTAAAAAAATTTTTTTTACAACATAGATAGGAAGATTTTCAGAGTAACTTAGTGTTGTTTAATATTAATCTAGGGTTCTTAATAAAAATCTTCACTTCTGGTTCTGCCTCTTATTTGCCTTTGTTTTATAGCCTAAGCTCTAAATTGGGTAGTACTGGAGTGAGGCAGAATACAACTTGTAGTTGGTATAGCACATGAAGGCCAGGGGAAAGGGTTTTGGTACAATGATCATTAAACCTTAACAAATCTAATTTGATTAAAACTCATGTGTATCCCCCTTCAGAAATCACCCATCTGAGCCCCAACGTTAAATATTAAATGCCAAATTGGAATGTGCTCTAGATGTAACTAGGGCACGATAGTGGCAGAATTCTGTGGTTATTTCCTACTCCATAGTGAGTAATTTTACAGACAAAATATTAGCAAATGTTGATGGAAAGCCCTTGGGGGAGGGAGATCAAATGCTATAGAAATCATGATGGCTATAGTAATTATAAAAGGAAACTCTTTGGGCTGGGGATTTAGCTCAGTGGCTTAAGCGCCTACCTGGCAAGCGCGAGGTTGTGAGTTTGATCCCCAGTACAAAAAACAAAACGAAACAAAAAAACCTACATAAAAGGAAACTCTTTAAAAACACCAGCATGAAATGGCCCCTCTTCCAGTCTGTCCCATGGATAGGATAAAGCAGATTAATTGGAATATAGTAGAAAGCTTAGAAGCAGCATTGTTTATTGCATTTTTGCTTCTATATTCAAAACCAAAGAAGCAACCCAAGAGTTCTAATTGTTCTGTGATTTAAGTAAGTTATTCTTCAAATGTTATCTCTGTTTCTGTGTTAGCTCCATACCACCTCGAGTCTCTCAGTATTTAGCACGATGATTTCCTTTCAGTCTTTTCTCTACTGATTATTTTGACTTGCTGCATTGTCTGTTAAATCAATTGTCCTCTCTGCTAGAGCCTGAAGTTCTTGAGGAAGCTCTGTTGAAGGGATCATTTGAATTTTCAGTGTCCAAAATAATGCCCGACACATACTTGGAAATCCTCTTCTGTTTTACTACATTTTAAACAGAACTGAAACCAGAGAAATCAATTTTAAATTTAAATTAGTACTGGACTTCGAATAATAGATAAAACTTTAAATGTTGGTTTTTCAAATGACTTTTTGGGAAACTTATAATAAACTTCGTTTTTCTTTTGGTAGTCATCTTTTCTTATTCTTATATTCATCTTTCACAGATATGCCATGACTGTTTGGTACTTTGATGCTGAAGAAAGAGCAGAAGCCAAGAAGAAATTCAGGAATTTAACTAGTATGTGTCTGATATTTTCAGAGATTTTTAAAATTAAGTAATCCATGACTTTTATTTGGCTTTATATATTTTATAATATACTGTTTAGTCTCAGTTGTGACTTATTTCCATGTGTGATGAGATCTGGATGGGTTTAATCTTAAAACCTTGGCCTAGGCACCCTTATGAAAAAAAAAATACAAAGAACGTTCTCTCTGTATCCCTCCAATTATGTGGTAATGTTGAATAGATGGAAATAATTACTTTTAATCATTAGTGTTAATTAGTCACATATTATGTTAAATTTTGTTCATGATTTTGGTACGTTACAAAGAAAATATAAAGAATCAGCTATAATGACTAATTCATCATGTTGGTATGAGACTGTGACTGTCAGTTTAAAAGCAGGGTGTATGCAGTGTTGTACCAGGCAGTGTTTACTGGAGAAACGGATGTAACACAAGATGTACAACTACATAAGAATTTACAAGGTTGGCTTACAATGGCCACCCACAGAGTGGAGTGTGAAGAGTGCGTAGGGTGTGTCTGTACCTTCAAAACCTCATTATCCAGCTGAAGGCCTGGAGCTCACCACAGTGTCCCATGTAAGTCCAGTCAGGAGGTCTGCAATGGAAGGCTGAAGAATCTACACGGAAAGCTGAAGGTTCTGCAAAAGAAGCTGAAGAGTCTGAGCCGGAAGACAGGAGGTGGCATCCAAGGTGAAGGTGAAGACTAGAGCTCCTGTGAAGACACAGAAGCAGATCCATCCTTCTTCATTCCCGCTTTATACCATCCAGGAGGGGAGCCGTCCTAGAGTGGGTCCTCCACACACACCCGTGGGTGTGGAATTGCTGAGCCAATTTAGTTGAGTGTCCCTTATACAAGTTGACACAATCAACCATCACAAATATAAATTGAATATACCTTAATTCTATTCCTTTTCTTTCCAACCAGTACAGTGAGACAGCATTTCTTAAAATACGTTGTACTAAAACACTAATCTTGCCCAATTGGCTTATAAAAAGGTAAGTTGCTGGCCCCCAAAATGTAGGAAATACTGCATACCACATCCTTCTGTTGAACAGTGCTCATTAGCATATTAAGCTAAAGCTCTAAGAAATCTTGCAGAAGTGGCAGCAGATATAGTTCATTGGTAGAGCACTTGTCCTGTATGTGAAGGGTTCTGGATACGATCTCCAGCATTACCAAAAAGAAAAGAAAAAAATCTTGCAACAGTGAAGAAATATTTGAAACATTGTCTAGCTCATGACCCATTTGGACTGTACACCTAATCAAGCACCAAAAGAGGACATTTTTGTGAAGCTGTATCAGGAAGCTTAATTTGCTTTATAAAACGAGAACTGTTTACTGGAGTATTATATTTGTGACAAAATTCACCAGAGTTGACTCTCAATCTTCTTTATTCTCTTTTCTGTTCCCACCTAGGGGAAACTGAATCTGCCCTCACTGAAGACTGAATGTGCTCTGAAATCCACTGGCCTCCTTCATTTTGGTGTCAGCTAAATTCTCTGTAAGAGTTGAGATCCAAAGACGGCCTCTTCAGTGACCATAGATTACTCCCTACAGCTTACATCATTTGCATCCCTGTCTTGTGTGTGGTACTTCTTGTTTTCTTGCCAGGACTGCATTGACCTCCAGACATGCTCTTTACCAGACATGAACTCACTTGAAACTCCAGAAATTCCTGCAGACATCTTTGTTGGTCAGCGGTTTAAGGATAGATTTGGTGATGTTGGCTATCAAAGCAAGAGCCCGAGACGCAGGAGTGAATCTTACTTGCACTTTATTCTTCCTGATACAAAAGGAGGAGGTTTGCAAAGAAAAAAAGAAATTTGGTGACAGAGGCATCAGAACAGCAGAAAACTGAAATTTGTGTCATCTGAACAATTTCCAGATGTTGTTGATCCAGGGCTGTTGGGGTTTCTGGAAAATTACCACAACCTAATGACATGATTACCTCTAGAAAGGGCTGCTGTCATAGTGATCAAGTTACTAGTGTCCCATGGGGTGGACACTCCTTTTACCTTTCCCACCACTTGGACTCTTGGCCTCACCCCCATTTTCACTGAAAATGATTTTCTAATTGAGAATGACACGACCACTTGTTCTTTATGTTCACTCTTTACTGGGAGACTAATTACTCAGAGGCTAAAACTAGATATTAGTTGTTTTGGTTGCTTTGTTGGAGTTTGAATTTAAATCAAAGGACAGAAAACTACCTAATAGCTTGGTGTCAGGCTCCGGTGACAGTGTGGGAAAATTGAGGTTTGCTGATATACAGTAAAAGTGTGTATCATGAAAAATTTGAGAGGGGAGATGGAATTGTAAACGTGGGTAGTCCCATTTTTTCAGTATTCCTTTTTAATGAGCTCACCTTTCTTTAACAACAACAGCAAAAAATAGGGTGCTGTGTTTTAAAAAGGAAATGGAAATAAAAAAATTGTCAAAGCTGTTTGACGTCTTCTGCATTGTCTATCCCTATGAGATTTTCCTCAGCCGACTCTTCAGATCCTCTGTGATTGGCAGTGTGGCCAGAACCATGGAATTTTCTAGAACTGGGGGAGGTTCTGCATTGTGCTTTTCTACTGCAGTTGGCAAATTTCAACACCTTAAGAGCTCTTATTTGAGTCAGCATCTATTTTATAAAAGTTACCCTTCCTAATTTTCAATTCCACTTTCATATTTTAAAAATCTCTTCAGTTTCCTGCTTGAAAATCCTATGAATGTTAAAGTGCCAGAAATGTTTTCTTTTCTCATGTGTGGAAATACAGAGTTTCCAATAAAGAAGTTTATTTTCTCCTTTTATGGTTTTGGAAAATTTTCGATAAGCCCTATTATCCTTACTTCTCACAGTTGCTCTACTTTGTTTTAAGTAGTAGTTCTTATCACCTTCTAATTGACTTACTATGTAATTTACTTATTTATTATGTTTATGGTTTTGCATATAAGCACAATGAAGACAGGGATTTCAAATGTTTTTAATCAATACAATATATTTCCACCACCTAAAATAGTGCCTGGCAACTAGTAAGGGCTCAGTGAATATTTGTTGAATAAACTTAGTCTCTTTTGTTAGCATTGAATGGTTTATTTTCTTGTCATTGACAGAAAAAGCTTGCTTATCATTGTTGACTTGTACATTAGGCTAAGAATTTTAGAAAGCATTGACTGTAGTGTCATTCTAATGATTTTGACCACAAGGAATCTAAAAATTGAGTAAAGCAATTTTGTATTTTGGGATTAGAAGGAACAGAAGGGTAGCTTCAGTTAGGACAGAGTACTATCCTTTGGGACATTCCTTCTTCACAATAGTTTTTGAAGCATTCAATAAGGAACAAAGAAGATAGCTTATTTATTAGGAATTTTATACTCCATAAAAAGATAACTTTTTTCCATGATTACTGATGTCATAAAAATGATAGTGATAATATTCTGAAGGAATATCATGTAGTTCCAATGGCATGTCTTGTATTATTTTAATCCTTCATTTTAGTCAGTATTTTGTCTTGCCAAGAGATCTGACCTCTTTTTAAATTTTATTTTATTTTGAAGGTAGTAAAATATAGCAGAACAAGACAGGACATAGCCAACTGAGGCAGTGCAGTGAAATTGGTACAGAGCCTCACAGCAGGTTACTGGGATAACAGCAGTAGGTACAATAGTATATCTGGTTTTCTTCACAATAGTTGTTCCTTCAATCAGGTAGAGCAATATCGAAGGAAATACCGAAATTATAAAAACAGAATATTGAATAGAGCAATACCACTGATCAGAACAGAGCAAAACAGAGATAAAAATATTTGCCTTCAAAGAGATGGCAGAAGAAAATCCCCCTTATTTGCTGTATTGCCTATAGTCAAACTCGCAAGACATGCATGCTCAGATCTCCGGCTCTCACTTGCTGGGGGGGTGGGTGGGATATATGGATGTTTGACTCTTAGCCCATGCAACGGTAGGCTCACAGCCACCCACCAGAGGGGTGAACTGGCTGCCCGTTTTCCCAGAGCGCCAAGGTCCAATATGGCATGTTGCAGCTCTCAGGAAATGCTGATACAGTTCTCCTCCTGGGGCGGCTGTGGCTTGCCAGACCACAGCCACTTACCAGAGCAGCATGCTGTCAGCTGCCTGAGATCTGACCTCTTAGGTTTTGCTTATTTCTTTTACAGAAAGACCTTTTAAACTAATAAGCTGCACAACAAATCACATTTTCATTCACACTATTTTCTTTTCATGGCTGAATCTGAGTCCTGCAAGATTAAGCTGGAAATACAACTTTAATGCTATCTGCCTTTTGCTGCTGTCTTTGATAGCCCATTTAGGGGGAGAACTTAGGCCTGTTGAAGAAACATTATTTGGCAAATAATCTGATCAATTTCATTTATATTCCTGGCAATGAAATGTTAAGAGCCTACCTTACCATTACATCATCTATTTAGTGCAGAGTCCTTGGTAGGAGATTAGATTTTGAACCAAAGATCCAATTTCATGGAAATAAAGTCTTACCTAAGTGCATTAAATAGATCTTTAGTAGAGTAGTTAATACCAATTAAATGTTGGTCTGTCTGAATCATAAATTATCCATTCAGGCATGATTTTGTTTTTCTTCAAATAACTCTGTTTCTAGAGACTAGTTCATCTTCATTTCTTTTGGCCACCCAGATTTGAAATTTCCTGTGTTTTACAAAGCAGTGATGGGAAATGCCATGATGGGTCAGCAGTTTATGTAAGACAGGAGGCAGTGTTAGGTACCTTGCATTTGATCAACCATGCGGACAAACACAAAGGATATTCTTAGTAAAGTTATTTTAAATAGAACGAATATAAAATTGACTTGGCTTCTCTTTCAGTCTTTTGAATGGCATGAAAAGAATACTGGCTAGTGACATCAGAACAGAGAGAAATACATAGTTCTCTTCAAAATAAAGCTTGCGTTTGTGCTTTGTTGGTTGCTATATGGTAGTTTATGTTAAAGATGCAGCCTACCCAATCTTTCCTCATCCCAGACACGCTTTTTAACATGCTGCTTCTCCCTGTGTTGAAAAGTTAGTTCCATTGAGATGCTGGATTTAACATGGTTTATCTCCTTTACATTTGCAGGGTTGCAAGGTCAGGGCTTGTACAGAAGCGGAGAACAATGGGCAAGTTGATTCAGTACTCAGAGAAAACCTATGTGCTGGGGCCTGTGCTACGTGCTCTTGCATGTTTATTCTTAGTGACCACTGGGCGACAGCTCTTCCTCTTTCACAGCTAAGGAAACTCCGTGCTTAGGTGGTTTGGCCAAGGTTACACAGTGATGGAGTAGTACACCAGGATTTGACTCAAGACTTCCAGCTCCTGGGTATTTGTTGTCTTTGGTATCTCCTTCCTGCAGAGCATGTGCCAAACAAAAGAGAAGGATTGAGTGGGGTTGGGACAGGCAGAGCTATAAATGCTGCTGCTTTATATTTTTACATAATATATAATTATTAACAAAGATGTCACACCCAGCATCCTAAAGAAGTACCAGTTATTCAATAAAAAACTATGTAAGCAGCAAATAACAGCATCATAGTTGAATGTTCTCTTGACTTTGAAATGAGATCTTCCTGCAATCCTCATAGAATCACAGGGAAACTGGGTTATAGCCAACATTGGCCTCTTGGGCTAATTCTGGGCATGAGCTATTTGGGGTGCACTCTCATCTGTATCAGAGTATGTGGGCCATGTGGAATGTAAAACACTGGGATTTCCTGGGTGCATTTTGGAGCCTTCTCATTAGGCCACAGCACTGGGACACTTAAGCAGTATGTAAGCTGCCAGCCTAACGTTCCTATGACAGATGTGATCGAGGAGCAGGAAAAGAAACATTCTTCTGGGTACACTTAATTTTCACCTTGGACTTGAGGCACAGTGGACATGTCAGGATTGGCCATCTAATAATGGAGCAGAGTTCTTTTATCACCTCTGAGTGACAGTGGAGATTTACAAACACTTAATTCTCAAAGGCACTTGGGCTACCTCTGTTTAACCTTTTCAGGGTACCATCATAATTTCTTTAAAACACATAACTTTTTGGCTTACTTAAATAATGTGAAACACTACAAGTGTTGACAAAGGACCAAATTTTTTTCTTCTTTGATTGCCCTTTGAATTTAATACAGGAAAGTCAGCTTTTCTGGAAACAGTTGCTGGTTACATTTCTGAGTGCCAAAATTCCCCAGAAAATTTCTAAAGGCCATTTAAAGATTTTTTTCTCTCAGTTTAGGAATGGCTGTTGTGCCTTACTGGCACAATTCTGCAAACAGATTTAGGAGAAGTCAAGTGAAATTATTTTAGGAGTGGACAGATCATTAAATTAAAAACTAATTGAATAAATTAATTTTATTAAATTAAAAACTAGTCATTAAAAACTTAATAAATCATTAAGAATGAATTTAATACTTTGTTTTGTGCCTATTTCTTGAGGGATAACTGCTTGTCCCGTATGACTGATGCCTGGTATATGTAGAAGTAAACCGTGATTTGGGACCGAGGAGTAAAGAAGGAACCTTTGTAATTTGAAGGCTTGTGGAGCAATGGGACTTCTGAGAGTCTGGATGCGGTCTGCATGTTTTGAAGACAGCTTTGGGAGGAGCTGCGCTTTCTGGTCTCAGGGTGTGGGGAGCTCTCCTAGCAGGGTAGGGGCTGGGTGTGCACCGGGTGGTGGGGAGCAGTAGCAGAGGTGGGGAACTTAAATATTCACCAACTGTCTGGATTTTGAAATTTTTACTGGGGACCAGATGACCTGCCACAAAATACTGGGAAATAGTCACTTCCCAAGAACTTTTCTGTAGACATTTCTTCCTTTCTTTCTCTTTCTTTCTTTCTTTCTTTCTTTCTTTCTTTCTTTCTTTCTTTCTTTCTTTCTTTCTTTCTTTCTTCCTTCCTTCCTTCCTTCCTTCCTTCCTTCCTTCCTTCTTTCTTTCTTTCTTTCTTTCTTTCTTTCTTTCTTTCTTTCCTTCTTTCTTTCTTGCCTTTGAAAAGCTAATGCATGCAACATGGGAAAAATGCAGTCAGTCTGAAAAGACATACAGGGAGGGGGGAATGTCTGTTTCTCTCAGAAACACTACTGCTGCCAGCTTCTTATATTCTCCAGGGGTTTCAGCTTCACGGCGGTGGTGCCTAGCAATCTTGGAAAGTCAGCACCTCGAGGGTCCTCCTGCACGTTCGGCAGTTTGCTTAGTCATTTCCTCCTATTTTTATGCTTATTCATCCTGTGGCTGTGCTCTCCTTGACATGCCTTTTTTTTTCCACCCTCCTGTGGGGAGAGATAACATTCTCAGTACTTAAATTCTCATCTGATAAGTTTTATTTTTAACCAATCCCTGAGTCCTTTCCTCTTTGCTTCTCAGCCTTCTCTGGCTTCCCCAGAAGGTACCATGGATCAGCACTGAGGGTTACTCTGTGCCCGCCTGGGCTTTTCTGGCTGGGAGTAGCTGATTGGGAGCTGGAAACCTAGCCTGGCCTTCAAGGTCAGGAGAATTTCTCCTGTGCATGCCATGCAGTTTTAGCCTGATTCAGCCTGAGCCATTTACTCTTACCTCCTGCTTCCCCTCTGGCTGCTTGCAAATTTCCTTTTGTCAGTAAATTTATGTTATCTTGATGAAGGACACCAGCTTTAAAACAAAAACAAAAACAAAAACAAGACAGCTGTAACTTGCAATGATTAGCACAGCCCAGATGCCAAACAGCAGCAGCCTTGTAGCCACTAAGACTTCCAGTGTGACAACTGTGTCTGTAGTTTACATGATGATGTTTGGATTAAGAGTTAAGCAAAGTAGCTAGTTGCTCACCCAAGTGGAGGGAAAGTGTACTTGGTTTTGTTTTGTTTTGTTGTCATGTGACCTCTCACCATGTCTTTCCCAGACAAATATGTTGGGAATAAACTTAACTACTTAAGTATATATACATTCTCTCCTTTTTCCCTCTCCCTTTTAGTGTTGACCCACCAACCCCTTCCCCCAAAATGACTAAATATGGTTATGGGTGAAACTTTTCCAGGGAATGCCTGAGAAAGGAGAAAGTTTTTAACCTGGAGAGGGGGCTGAGGCATGCAGGGCTGGCTGCGTTCCCCAGAGAGGGGTGTGCATGGGAATCTGCTCATGAGTTGAACTTCTTGACCTTGAACTTCATTTTGTTTTTAATGGAATAGTTGTCCCTCAAGCCTCACTTAGCTTTGTCAGTCATTTATATATGATCACTAAGCATTTTCTAAAACAATGTAATGTGCACTTGGAAACAAAAGTTTTTTAAAAAACCAGATCTGTGACACAGCTTTATAGAATGAAGGAAGAACATTATTAATAAAATCTATACACCTTGTCACAGTGTACCAACAGAGAATCAGTGGCATTTGGGGGGGTCACTGAAGTCTTTTTCTCTTAGCAGGAGAGGTATGCAGGTCAGGCAATGGTAAATATTATTTTGCTAAGGCTCGGCTTGGCAAGATGTAAGAAGTTTCAAGGATTAAGGGTAAAGCTCGGACCATTTGCCTAGCATGCACAAGGCCCTGAGTCTGATCTTCAGCACAGTCAAAAAAACCTTTTTTTCAAGAATCCTGACTGTTAAACTAGGCAAAATAAATAAGGCAACTATCTGAAAAACATTAAACAACAACAACGACAAAGAATCCTGACTGTTACCTCCCCCTCCCCATATCTTGCTGGTCCCTAGTGGCAGTACCTGACTTGAATTTTCAGTTTTTAATCAGAAAAGTGTTAGTATATGTATTCACAGTCTCTAGAATCAGGGTTTGAGATCAGGTCTCAGTATACGAACCTGTGTCATTGCCACTATGTCACATAGGGGCACTATCGTAGTCTGTTTTTCATTATTACAACAAAATACCCGAAGCAGGATAACTTTGTAAAGAAAGGGAGTTTACTCAGCTCACAGTTAATAGGCTAGAATTCTAAGATCTGACAGCCCCATTGGTTCATCCTCTGGCAAAGACCTAATGAATAATGGCATCAGGGCAGGGATGTATGGCAAGAGTGAGAGATCACTTCGTCAGACAGGAAGCCAAAGAGTTGACTCTGGTCAGGCTCCTGTTTTTATGCTCAGTCACTCTAGGGAACTCAATCCGGGATACTGGGGTTCCCTGCCAAGGGCAGCCCCCAGTGACCTCCCACTGGGCCTATCTCTTAAAGTTCCCCTCACATCCCACACCCCCACAGTAGGGGCCAAGCCTGTGTCATGAGGCTTACTGACAAACCACGTCCAACCCATATCCAAACCGTGATACGTTCCCTAAGGGCCTTATGACTGAATATTTGCGGAGTGTTCCTAACAGTGGCTGTCACATTGTCATGTCAGTGGGTGCCATATTCATGTCTGTTAAATAAGCATAAAATTGAGATGACCTACTGCCCATGGTAGAAAAAGAGAATATATAACCTCCACAGTCAAATCATGGAAGGTGCCTATTTGCCTCTTTGTGTGTATTCTGACCGGTGATTAAGTTCACCATTTACACCTAAACTCTGACAGCACTTAATGTAGAATGTAGACTTTGGGTTCCAAAAGTCCAGGACCCAGAAGGGATGTATGGTGTTGCCTTATTGGCAGTATCTGAAGGCACCATCCTTGTTTCCCAAGGTGGATCTGCTTCCAAACCTCCCCTTACTCCTGAAAGTGCACCGAGTAGATGAGTAATACCTGACCCACTTGAGCTCTTAGGAGTTATACAGATCCCATCCTGTCTCTGAAATTCACATGGGAGCCTGGCCTTGGCAATGACCTATACAAATGAAA
This sequence comes from Hydrochoerus hydrochaeris, assembly GCA_004027455.1. NCBI lineage: Eukaryota > Metazoa > Chordata > Mammalia > Rodentia > Hydrochaeridae > Hydrochoerus > Hydrochoerus hydrochaeris. Next base: position 65,904 of record PVLA01003949.1, on the reverse strand, counting down.
GTAATATTGTTATGAAGTATCATCTTCTAGAGAATAATTACATCATGGCCATTTCTTTTCTCTATTAGATTATAGCCAGTTGCCTCTTTAAAAAAAAAAAAAAAGAAAGAAAGAAAGAAACGGACTTATGCATTTACTGTAGGTCCTAATGTTTTTCCCAAATCTCAGCCATGGGCTTTCTCCCCAACCCCATTAGTGTGCCACAGAGGTAGAAACCATCACAAAACAACAATTTCAAGGCTGCAAAGCAGAGACATTGGTGACATTTAACCATCTGTAAGGGCTGAGCCCTTTCACAGCTGCTACTCCTATTCTGAACAAATAGCTGAACTCAGGCTTGAAGCAATCTTTAAAGGTCAGCATGTTCCTCTCTAAGAAGCTCAACTCTCTCCCTCTCTTTACCAGATGTGCCTTTTTCTGCAGAACCATATCATCACACTGAAATCAGACTAGCTGTGTGTACTGCCCAAGGGATAAGAAGTGAGGTAATATAAGTGCCCAAGGCTTTGGGCCTTGCTACAGTATTTGCAAATCTTGAAAAAGATTCAGCACTGACGTGAGGTGAGGACTTGTTTTTGAGATCCTTAGCAAAGTGGGCCACTTTCTGGATGTTGACATCCTTGGCTAAGTGGGCCGCTTTAGGGGTGGTGAACAACACACATGGGCAGGGAATACGGCAGGTGACTCAGGATAAACTCAGACTGTGTCTGTGAAATGTAGGTGATTCTCATAAATGCCAAGAGGTGGAGCACAGAGTGGGTCTGACACTGTCTCAGTTAATCACCAGTGCTTCTCAGCAATGTGGTAGATAATAGACGGCAACTTCTATATCAAAAACACGTAGATCCAGAGTTAAACCTGGCTTTCAACTCCATTTCAGCTATTTCTAACTCTGCAGCCTGTGTAAATCATCTAACTTTTATATGCCTCAGTTTCTTCCCCTGTAACCTTGCCTCCTTTCCCTTTAAAGATTGATTACATAATAACCCACCTACAAAAATCTTTTTGTTCCCCGTGAATCTGGGTTCTGCCAGCTTGAAGATTTTAGGACTAAAGAACAAATGCCTCTGCCAAGAGGCACAGTAACATATTACTTTCATTGAACTGGGATGCTAAGAGAACCATTTGTAGCTTTAGGAGTCACTACCAGGTAAATGGGCAAAAATGGATGACAGTGATTAAACCCAGTCAGCTGGAGTGATGATGAAATTGTCAAGGGAGAGTTAGGGCACTGCTCCCCAAGGAAGACTCAGAGCAATGTGAATGGGCAATATTAGCATTTTGCCCAAGGTCTATCCTAAGATAGATTCATCATAGCTCTAGATAACACTACCCAGGTGGCACTGCCCAGGGCTTAGTCCCAAAGGGAATCAGGATTTGGGTAAACAGCCCTGGACCAATGTGCATCTGGGTGAAGGAACAGGGGAGGGGGTAGGGGTACAGTTGGCAGTGAATGAGTTAAATAGTAACCAGTTTACTGCTCCTGAGCTCAAAAATCCATCCTGCACTGCCCTGGTTATGGATCTAGTTCAGCCTCCTGTGCCATTGTATAACACTAAATCCGGCCAGTAGAAAGCGCTAAAGGTCATTGCAGGAGAAGGAGGTCTTTTCTGCTTCAGGGGGCATCTATTTGGGTTTGCTCAATGGTTGTCAGTGGCATATATGGCGGACACCAGGTGGCACTAGTCCTTTAACAAGCTTGATTACCAGTGGGAGGTCTTTAACCATCCAGGAACTTTTGGAGTTTGAATCAGCCTTCCCTCAGTATGTTATGGTCAGCAGCCTCATCCTCTCCAAGGTCTGAATCCCATCCTTGTGAAGAAGATGCCCTTTATCAGTACATACACTTTCCCTGTTCAAGTTACTAATTAGTTTCCCTCTTTTGCAAGGACCCTGACTCATTCAGAATTGGTATCAAGGATAGCTCAGAGGATATGTTATTCTTGCCTACACATGCACACACACACACACACACACACACACAAATGCACGAGCAGTTTTTTGGAGGGTATTTGTTTGTGTTTTAATCTACTGTTTCCCTGCTTGCCAATTGGAAATGGAATGCTAGCGACCCACCAAATGTAGTGATGTCACAAGGAACCACGCTACCACCTAGGGTTAACTGTGATGAAGTGTCAGTAATTGCAAAATCCTGGAAAGTGCAAACACCTGCTTGACTTAATGGCTATGGTTGTAATGATGGCTATATGGTCTGTGACATGAGCGGACTTCCAGAGTTTACTGGAGTATGTACAGGGAGAAATCATGAGGCTTGTCCTTTGTCAGTTCAGGTTGTGGTATCAAAACCAGAAACCTCTGGTTTCAATCCTAAAAGGATTATTTGTTGTGACCACAGAACTGATAGTGCACCAGATAAGATACAAAATTTTAACTGTGTGGGCTGTTGAATTATCACTGTTACAATCATAGTGTTGCAAGTTCTCACACTAAATTCCAGGTATTGATTGATAAAGAATCAGATTCTGAAACTTGAAATATCTAGTTAGATTCTAGTAAAACTGACAGTCCTGAAACCCCCAAATCATCTTGAGCTTCCTTTGTTATGAAGTCACTTCTGGTGTCTAAAAATTCTGCATCCTTTTGTGTGAAAATCCTGTGATAATCCCATTTGGGGGAGATGTCTTGAAGGGGATTATTATTCTTCTGGGACCCACCACAAACATCTCTGTTACCATCTCTCCTGTAATGGGTGGACATGTTTCAGGGACAGGCTATATACTTTGATCTAGGAAGAAATAATTTAGACAATAAATTCAGGAAAAATTGAGAATATGTTTCAGAGTGAATTCAAATACTGTTGTGATATAGGGGAAAGAAACTCTTAACCTACTATATGTCCAGTATGAGTTCCTGTTCTCTAAAATAGAAGAATGAACTTCAGCAACAGTGGAGGTTAAGAGCAGAATATATTTGTTGAGAGAAAGAAAGCTTCTGAGAGACAGAAAGAGTCCATAGTGGGTTGCCAAAGACTCTGTCTTTTTGAGGGACTTTTATAGAGCAAAACCACAAGGTGAGGCAGATCTAAGGTGGGGAAAACATGGGAACTCACAAGGTGGGCATAAATTGGGACAGAACCAATAAGATTAACTGCTCAGGTAAAATTGATTAAATTGGGAACAAATGGAGAAGCCAGTCCTTAAGTAGTAAAAAGAGCAGGGACTTTTCCCATAGAGGGTTGGAATGGTGATTCCTGGGTTCCTCAGGGTGATGAGAGACCTATTTAGAGTATCAGTCCTTAGAATGTGGGTGTATTTCTTTGATCTTTTGTCTTGAGGCCTGGCCCACAGTGGGAGGTGTCTGTCTCCCCTACAGTTGCACTTCTGCACTGACTCCTTTGAGGACCTAGCCCTGTCTGACTGCTTATAATATTTCTATCTAACTCAGTTGCCTGTAACATTAGGACTACTGTAGTTATGAATTTTCTTCTTACATTTTTATAAGACTTTTTGTTTTATGTGCTTTAAACTTTTGACAATAATGTACAACTCTTTGTGATTCTTACGATTTTTGTCTTAATGCTGGCAGACACAATACAGTTTAGCAACTATTAATGTTATTATATTCAACTTCCACTTAGCATTTTTCTAGTATTTTAATCCATTTATTTTTAACCTTTGTATAATATTTTATTTTAGGAGTATCTCTTGTAAATAGCCCAAAGCTTTATTTCTCTTCATGTAAGCCATCTGTTGTAGTCACTGAGGTGCTGAATTGGCCTGCCATGTTTTACCACATTTCTTGTTTTATTTGTTTTGTTCCTTTCCTGTCTTTGATCAATTTTTAGTTTGCTTTTATTCTTGTTTCTGTTTTTACTCTAGTAGTTCAGCAACAACACACTACACTTTTTTAGTAGTTAAATTTTTAACATGTATCCATTTTTCTATCTTCTAGATTTAATCAGAATATATAACTTCTTGCGTGAACCTCAAGTGTTTGCGTGTTTTTAGTTCTATCCAAGTCCACTTCTCACAAAATGGTAATCTCAGACAATCTCCCACATTAGTCTCCATAGTGGTTTTTTTCTAGAGTAAAGAATTTTCTTTTGCTTTTGCAGACTGGATTTTGCAGTGCTGTGTAGTCTGCACTGGTCTCAAACTCATCATCCTCCTGCATCAGCCTTCTGCACACTGAAATTACAGTCATCCACTGCCATAGCTGGCCGTACTAAAGAATTTTTAGAGAATGTTTTACTGACTCCTTGATTGCCATTATTTCTTTGTATTTATCTGTTTTTTTTTTCTCATCAAGAGAACATCCTCTATCTGTTTGAGAAGGTTTCCATGGTGCTAACTTGAGATTCTTGTATGCTTGGATCATCCTCTTCTCATTTGAATGCTACTTTGGCTGCTTGGCCTATGTTTAACAAGATTTATGTTAAAATCTTTCATGATGTGTGTTTTTTCAATTCCTCTCTGTAACTGCATAGCTTTTGCTGCAAATATTGAAGCTGTTTCACTAGAAATGCACAATTTTAGAATTTTTAATATCTTTTTGAGTTAGGCTTTTTGAAAAATCATTGAGATAATGTTTTTTAAAAAATCCATATTTATAGAACCACCCAGCTTTTGTTCTTTAATCTTATTTTCATTATATTAGTAGCCTTTAGGTTTAAATGTGGCTTTTGCAGATTGGATATAGTTGAATTACTAAATAAACAGTTTGCACTTTTAAATGTTGAATTGAGTTTTCCCTTTTTATTTTGAAAAGTTTCAAATGTGAAGAAAAGTTGTAAGAATAATAAACAACAATTGGGTTCACTAATTACTAATGTTTTTCTGTTTTCTCTGTATACATAGGTACACCAAAATACACATGTATACACACATGTACTCTTTGGAATTGTATGAAAGTGGACCAGCTCCTAAGAACACTATCCCTTTCCCATCTTTTTCTGTCACCCGCAACTTAAAGGAGAAGTGGTTTATGTTGGCTCATGTTTTAGAAATTACAGTCTATAGTTAGCAGGCTCAAACTTGGAAGCTGCATGGTAGATGGGCCTGGATGGAGGAAAGCTGCTCATGTCATGGTGGCCAGGAAGCAGAGAATAACAGAGGCAGGGATACTATGCCCCAAGTGACCCACTTACCTGGACCAGGACCATCTCCTAATATTAAGTAGCTGTTGTAACCACCATGGTCCAATTCTCTTCCAAAAGCCCCTCTTATGAGTGCACAGGGATTAGGGGTGACATCTAGAGAAAAACCACAACAAATATGGATGTTCTCTAACCATATATAATATTCATCTTTGAGATGAGTACTATATAGATAGACAATGTTTCTGTGTTCTTATCATTGTGGCAGATTAGGGGGATGCCTGATACAGTTGGCCTCACTATTGGTCACGTGATTACTTTGTTAAGGTGGAGGTGCATCAGATTTTGTATACTCTACTTCTTAACAATCCCTTACCCAATATTTTAGCATCCATCGGTAATTTTTACTAGCTATAAAATTAAATTGTAGATGGCACGAGCAAGATGTGGGCGAGTCAGGAAGAAAACCAGTCAGTGTCTCCCGAGATCCAGCCATGTTGGAACTTAGGGTGCTGGCCATGTTGGAACTTAGGGTGCTGAGCAAGAAAGCCACCTGCCCGCCTTCCTGGTAAGTGGCTGTGGCATGAGCAAGTTGTGGGTGAGCCAGGAAGAGAACAAGTCAGTGTCTCCTGTAAGCCTACAGGTGCTCAGGCTGAGAATCAAACATCCCATCTCCCCCCACCCACCCCCGCACCCTGGTTAGCAGCTGGGGGCCAGAGGTCTGAGCATCTCTTGGGAAGATGACTGAAAGCATTATAGCAAATATGGGGGATTTCCTTCTACCATCTGTTTGAAGGCAAATATTGTTTTCATAGTTTTGCTTTGTTCTGATTATTTTGCTCTATTCAATATTCTGTTTTGATGGGTTTTATAATGTTCTGTTTTTGGTTTGATTTTGCTATACCTGATTGAATGGACAACTATTGTGAAGATAATGAGATAAACTATGGTACCTATTACTGTTATCCTGGTATCCTGCTCTGAAGTTCTGTACCAGTTTCACTGCACCATCTCGATTGGCTTTGTTCTGTCTTGTTCTGTTATATTTTACTACCTTCAAAATAAAAAAAAATTAAATTGTATTCTATCATTGCTCCTACATTTATTAGTTGACATTCTGCTTAAAGAAGCTTTGTTTTCTCTATCATTTTGCCTCATCTGTTTTAAGAGACAGTTTTGGTATTATTGTGGATTCATTAATTATTTTATTTATTGTTACATTTTTTATCAGTCATTTTGAAGTTTGAATAATGCTTCATTTGGCTATCAAAAACTCTTTCAACATTCTATGTCCCTTTTATAAAGGTTGACTATAATCTTCACTGTACTGAAAGAAAAGATCATTCCCATTTTCTGTCCTGTTCCTATCAATCAGTCTGACACTCCTTTGAAGAAAATCTGTTGATTTTCTGGCTTCATTTGAGAGGTTTTGATATAGGGAAACAAAACTCCCAACTTACTATATGTCCAGTATGAGTTTGTTTTCTCTAAAATTGAAGAATGAATTTCAGGAACAATGGAGGTTAAGAGCATAATATATTTATTGAGTTAAAGAAAGTTTCTGCCCAAGAGAGAGAGACATAAGGGGTCCAGAGTGGGTTACCAAAGATGCTGTCTATTCTAGGGAATTTTATAGAGCAAAACCACAAAATGAGGTGGTTCTAAGGTGGGGAAAACATGGGAACTCGCAAGGTGGGCATAAGGTGGGACAGACTATGGTCAATGAGTAAGATTAATTGCTTAGGTAACATTGACTAAACTGGGGACAAATGGGGAAGTGAGTCACATAGCAAATGGGCATACTTGAAGAGCAGTGATTCTTCCCAGAGAAGGTTGGAATGATGACTCCTGGCTTTATTTAGAATATCAATCCTTAGGATATGGGTGTATTTGTTTAATCTTTTGTCTTGAGGTCTGGCCCACAGTGGGAGGTGTCTGTCTCCCCACAGTTGCAAGGTATCTGGGCTTCTGCACTGGCTCCTTTAAGGACTTAGCCCTGTCTTACTGCCTATAATACTTCTATTGACTCAGTGGCCTGTAACAGTTTCTCCTTGTCTTTGGTTTTCTGCAATTCCACTAGGCTGTCTCTAGGGATGAACTTATTTTTGTTAATGCTAATTAGATTTTATTGAGACCCTTGAATCTGCTGGTTATGGAAAACTCTTAGCTGTTGCCTCTGCAGTCTCTGTCCATTCTTCTTCTCCTCTTCAAAAATCCCAACTTGAATGCCTTCGACTTTTCCTCTTATTGGGTTTTCTACATTTTCTGTTCATCTCTTTGGACTATATTTTGGATAACTTCTTTTGATGATTATCCCAATCCATGAATGTGCCTGGTCTGCAATTAACATATTCACTGCGCTAACTTGAATTACCATTTTTTAATTCTCAAAGTTCTATTGGGTTTTCTTTTCTATTTGCTAAGTCACTTGTTTCTTACTTGTTGAAGATGTTTTCAAATACATCCTTTATATTTCTTTAAAATAATTAAAGTTCTTTAGTACATTCATCATTAATTATGAGCCATTGCCTTAAAAATATTTCTAGGAATGGAGGATAACTATACCAAAGTTCCAGCCCTCTGGACAGTATTAGGTTTGTTTGTGTTAGAGAATGAAGGGCAATTCTAATACAAGATCACCCTAATCCTAGCTCAAAGCTTGAGTTCCAAGGGCATCTAGGATGAAAGATCTCACAGAAGGCCTGGCTTTCTCTAGTTTATCCTCTTCTTTCAGCACCCAGCTTGCTGAGGAAAGCATCTCCTCTTTAGCTCCCCATCTTATATTGGCTGATATTGTGTCTCTTTTACAGCCCCAAGTCATTCACATACAAGTTCAAGCCTAATAAGAACAACAAACCACCTCCAGACAAGTGACTTCTCTATTCATTTGCCACTGACACTCTTTTTATTCTGGTGACTTCTGTGCTGTTGTTACCTCCTCTTACTTTTAAGAAGGTATGTTTTTCTTTTATTTTGTAACACTTATATCAGAACTCTGAGGTGTGTTTTGGTTTGTTTTATTTACACAGGGGCTTGTCCATCCCCTTAGACCATTATTACAGAGAATCTGAAGTTTTATAGTTTCTTCTGACAATTTATTTTTTACTACTTTCTGAGTTTGGAGGCTTCATATTCTTCAGTTTCCTACTTACCACTGTTGCATGTGTATATTATGTTTTAAAATGGGAGAAGGAAGCTAATTCTGTATGAGGCAACATCTTAAGTGCTTTATAATTTGTGTTTACAACCACCTCAGGAAGTGGTAGAGTTTGCCGTAGCTATTGTTTCTCCCATTTTATGTAAGAGTAAAATGAGTTTAAGTAAATTCAACAAGGTCATAAAACCATCAGGTGGCCCAGTCATAGCCTCAAGCCAAGGTCTAACCCCACAGCCAGGTGTTTTAACCATTGCCTCTCAGCAGTCTCCACTTACAGTACTTTAGCAAGTTACTGTAATTAAAATCATTAGAGATGCAGTCACTTAGAACTTAATTTTGATTCACAGAAATAATACACACAGAAATAATAATTTTATCTCAATATGCACAGATGCTATACTACTTACGGCATTGCTAGTCAGAGCCATGATCCCAGCAATTAGACCATCTGTGTATGTACACAGCTCTGCACTCCTCCTCTCAGTGGTGTCAACACAGACAGACACAGGAAATCCTTGGCCAGGGCAACCCTACTGCCGTTTCTCTTCCTATATTTTCTTTTCTCTAGACATTTAGGGCTGCAGGAAGCAAAAATCTGCCATCATATTGCAATCATGAGTTAATGAATCTACTTTTTAAATATAACAAGCTAGTAACAGGGGGTTTTCTTATGGGTTTTGGTCATTCCTGTGGGTTCTGTATGGAGTTTTGTGGAGTGTGACAGTATTGAGCTTTAGCACCAGATTGTGTGGGTTCAGCTTCTGATTCTGCCATTTACTGGCATCAGATCCAGTGCAAATTATTTAACTTCTGTGTGCCTCAGTTTTCTTACTTGAAACAATATAAACGTGAGGTAGTTAAAAGAGTGTTTTACTCCAGGTAGTCATAATTGAATGCTAAATCCTACTAATTTATGTTTTATTATTCTGAATAGTCTCTACCGTCAGGCTTTTTTTTTTTAAACTAAGGCATTTTATTGTTAAAATATCCAAATCAATAGTATAGTATTTTTATTTTTACTTATTTGCAGCTTAAGTCCATATTGTAGGCAGAACATAACTAAATTTTCAAAACCACACTCTTAAAAGGATGTCAATAGTATCTAAAACAGATTCTGTTCCACAAACACTTAAGAACATTTGTTTCAAAAGAATTGTTTGCACATGTATAGATCTGTATTAAATCATCCTTGTTAATTTTCTAACACTTTACACTTTTTCACCAGCTGATCTGAATATCAAAAATCCCCCACAGATTCACCAGATAGATAGATTTTGGATTTAGGTCTTTAAAAAATTGTTTTTAATCCAGCTTTGTTAGTGGATTCTTCTGATCTCTGTTGAGGGTGATATTTCCTATTCAATTATCCTTTTCTTTCTCTTATGTTACTGGTTTTCAGGATTCCTAGGAATAAAATTTTTGTTTAAGATTAGAATGCTCTAATCTTACAGAGCCAGTAGACCTGTGATGGGGTAAGCAAGCTGCTTCCTGCCAGTGGCTTGGCACCAGCAAGAGTAGAGATTGTCATGATGAAATGCTGGAGTGAAAAGCTGGCAGAAGCTGATGTGATTAAGATCGCTCTTGCTTATTTTTAAATCATAGTATTCCTTTGACTTCAATTAATATAATACTTTCCTTTTCCTGCTGACAGCCTGAAAAGCCCACTCAAAATCAACCCCCAAAGTCCAAAGAAGCAATTCCTAATCAGATTCAATGTGAAGAGGCAAGAACACTTTCCCGGCCTCTTGCGGTCAGGGGTGGGCTGTTCTCTCTGTCTCTCCCCCAAGGCAGCTTTGCAGAGGTTGTGTTACTAACACTCATAGGAGCTGACACTGTGCATGTGGTGGCCGTGTATTCTTGGGCTTCTATGAGAATTTCCCTCTCCAACCTCTACTTATGGAAGTTGCTAGGCAGCAAGGAGATAAAAGCCTTAGAGAACGTGACCGTTTGCTTGCAACTCTTTGTCTGTTTCTACCTACAGAGAGCAAAGCAGCTTTCCTGTGGGGATTTATCTTCAAAAGCAAAGTATTCTTGTCTTTGCTTCTCAGCCCACATGATTAGTAGTAATGGGATGGCCTGGTTTTCTAAGGCTACTAAATCAAGGGAGAACAACCCCTGCATTTAACGCGGGTGTCGCACCTCCTGCCTTGAATGCCTTCCCCTGCTACTGAAGGACTTTGAAGGTCACAGTACAGGGTTGGAGTTGCCCTAGTGGGAAGACTTGATTTGCTGCCAGACACTGTCTTGCACAGCTTTGTGCATTCATTTCCACATGGACACTGTTCTCTGTCAACTATGACATCCTCAGTCTGGCTAGAATTACGTATGCCTCGAGCCATATTGGCACTGTAGAAAGAATATATAAAAACAACTCTCCCCTCCAAAAAATGTAAGTTTTCCTGAAGGAATATCCAATCTAGTTAATTAGATATTATATATCCATATAAAGTACTCGGCGAATGAGATAGTGCTAAATGATTTGGCATTATCAACTACTATAAATTTATTTTCTATTTTATTAAGGTAAAATTGAAAAATAAAAATTATTTATCTGTAATCCCAGCACTGTAAGAGGCTGAGGCAAGAACACTGCAAATTGAAGCACAAGCTGGGCCATTTAGCAATTTAAAATCTTGTCTCAAAAAGAGGGCTAGAGATGAGCTCATTATGAAGGATTTAGGTTCAATCCCAAGTACTGGGCTGGGGATATAGCTCAGTGGCACAGTGCCTGCCTATTAAGCATGAGGTCATGGATTCGATTCCTGGTACCAAAACAGCAAAACAAAACCAAAAAAATCCCTCAAAAAACCAAGTAGTGAAAAAAATTATATATATTTATAATATGTGTAACTTGACATAATCATTGTATCTACAATGATTAAGTCAAGCCAATTAATATACTTATTACCTCATAAACTAATCATTTCTTTGTGATGAGAATATTTAATATCTATTCCTTAGCAGTTTTCAAGTATACAAACTATTTTCTTTTTTTTTGTACTGGGAATTGAACTCATGACCTCAAGCTTGCCAAGCAGGCACTTGTGAACTAAATCCCCAGCCCAATAAACTATTATTTTTAATTGTAGTCACCATGTTGGTGTACAATGGGTCTCAGTTTACAATAGGTGTACAATAGGTCTCAGTTTATTGATCTAAATGATACTTTACACCCTTTGACCAATTTTTTCCCATTCTCCCCACTCCTGACAACCACCTTTCTATTCTCTTGGATGAATTCAGCTCTGGGAGCATCAGAACAACAGTATTGTCATTCGTTCTCCTGTGGGATATAGAATGCAAACATCAAGGAAGCTGGTGCAGAAGAATATGATCACACTTGTCCCTAAGCATGTACAATGCCCTTGTTTGGTAGTCCAGGAATGAGTGGGACAAGAGGTGGGAGTAGACATATGTGTTAGAGTGAAGAGGCAACGACCCAGGAGAATTGAGGTAATAATATTTTCTCAATGTTAATTGAGCCACAGGAGGTAGAGGCCTGAGGACATCCAATCCACTCCTCACCATCACTTCACAGATAAACAAAAGGGAATGTGACTTGCACAGCAGTCTTGGCCAGTCACATATGGGCCTTTTTGTTTTTAAATCCATTCAAAATACACAAATAACACTAGGAAAAAATGAAGCACGCGGGTTGTTTAACAGCTAATGCATCAATAATTGGGCAAGACACTGTCAGATCGGTTGAAAAATGTCTTTCTGTTCACATACTTTCAAAGTTTTAATCCTATTCACATCACGTGATGTGTTTGGTTAACTTCCTTGGGAGCATATACCGAGACAGGCATTCAGGATCATGTGTTTTATTAAAGGTGTATTTTAGGGGAAACACTGTAAGAGAGAAATGGAGTAGAATACAGAAAGGAAAGTGGCAGTGCAAGGAATGTAGTTTTGGGGAAAGTGGAGCTCATCCCCAGAGGTGGGAGCAGAGATATCTGGAGCATAAAGCACACTGCTCGTTGTAACTTATACTCTGTCTCTGGCAGTGTTGTTACAGGTGAAGAGTCTGGGTGAGAGCCTTCTGGTAAAAGTGGTTCTTGTTGGTTGAGAACAAGTTGAATAAGGGTTTATGAGCTGTTATCAGACAGCACTCAGAATATCTGAGAAAATTTGGGGTACAGTCCAGTGACACTAACAGTATCTGCTATAGTTCACCTTATTCAGATCCCCTCTTCTTGCATTAAGTTCATCTTATTAAGGTATATACTATACTACCATATCCTACCCACTTGTATTCTGGTGGGTCAGAGTTTCTGAGAAAACATGCAAGAGGCAGGTTAGTGGGAAAATAATCTCACTGTTGCAGCTGGTCCTGAAGTTACAGCTTGTGCTGTATCTCCATCCTTTACCATATTTCTAGATTCTTCTGCTGCTCTCAGTGGTCTGTCTGGTGGGAAGGTCTACCTTTCCATCCCTGATGGGTCTGGGCTCAAAAACCAAAGTTGTGTCTTTGTTCTCCTTTGTTAGCTGGTATCTTATTCTCTTTGCTGTTGGTAAAGCAATGCACCTGCAGCTGGGGTGATTTACAAAGAAGTTTACTTACTTCATGCATTTGGAAGTTGGAAATCTAAGGTCAAGTGGACCAATGTGGTTGGCCTTTGGTGAGGGCCTCATGACAGATAGCATTGCAATGGCAAGAGTACCTACATAAGACAAGACAGGAGGCACAGAGATTTAAGGGCCAGGCTTACTCTTTTTATAACAACTTTTTTCTTGCAGAACTACATTAACCCCTCTCAGAGGACATACTCCTAATAACCTAATATCACCTCTTACTAAGTCCTACCTCTCAGTTCCCCCTTGTTACTGGGCCCCACTGCTTAAATATTCTACTGCTTTTCAACATCACTACACTGAAGCACAAATTTTGCCACACATATCTTTGGGGGCCACACTGAAGCCATATCCAAGTCACAGCAGATGGTTATGGGGAACTGTTTCATAAATGAACCAGTGGAAAAGCATTGGTGCAGTAGTGAAAGGTGTTCTGAGAATTTTGGCTTTATTTATGATTTCTTTGGTTTATTATTTTGGCTTTATTTATGATTTCTTATGGTTTATTTATGATTTCTGGACCTGCTTAAGCCAGATATATAACTTTAATGTTATTATGTATAATTCTCTATATAAGCCTATGGTATATAATTCTCCATGTGCCCTCCACATGCAGGACTATGGATCTGTACTGTGCTCCAGTAGGGTTTTTATGAAACTTTACTACACACCTGTTCCAACTCTGAAATCATTGTATCTGCCAGCTAGTAGACTTGAAAGTTGTTGGATCCTGCTCCTAATCTCTTCCTTACTCTGAGCTTTATTCAAAACTTTAAAATTATTTGGCAAATGAATCAAAGTAGTATTCCTAAGTATGAACTACACTTCACAAGATCTACAGGATCATGTTTAGCACTGTATTTTTCCCTCCTTTGTGATAGATGGTACAAGGTATAAGTGTTTTACTTTGGAAATGATGCTTTAGGATTACCAAGAGCATTAGATCCAAAAATTTTACAAGCATCAGGAGTCTGAATCTTTGTAGCATTTATTTTCCACCCTCTGGAGTCCATAAATTTTATAAAGGCATTGAAAATACTTGCCAGTTCTGCCTTATCTGGTCAGATTAACATGTCATCAGTATAATAGATCAATATGATGTTCTGTAGAAGATCCAGATGTTTTAGGTTGCTTTGGAATTATATTAGTTTATGTTACTATAACAAAGAATCCAAGGCAGGCTTGCTTTATGAAGCTCACTGTATTCAAAGATATGGCATCAGCTTAGCTCAACAAGTCTCTGATGAGGACCTCATAGCAGATAGCAAGAGTGCATGGGAGGGCAAAGCACATTGCTGGGCAGGAAGCCAGAAAATAATTGAGAGGTTGGGCTCACTCTTAAAATAACTCACTCTTGAGAGAGCTCAGGAGTTCTGCAACAGCTATCTTATCATGATTTAGATCTGAAATATCCCTCAAAAGTCTCATATATTCAGAGGTAGGGTTTTTGGAAAGTGAGTGGATAATGGGTGTTCTTACTCCCCCTCGCCTCTCCTTGCCACTCCCCACTTTCCTCTGCCACGTCCTTCCATAATGTTATTTCTGCCTTGGAACCAGCCATCCATGGACTGAACCCACTAAAAACTATGAGACAAAATAAACCTCACCTTTAAGTTGTGGGTTGGGTATTTTGGCCTACTGACCCCTTTTGAGGGCAGCTTCCTCCAGTGACCTAAAGATATTCCACTGGGTCCTACATAAAAATTCCACCTCCTGTCAGCACTGACATATTAAAGGATGAAGTTCCTAGTACACGAACCCCTGGGAAACATACTCAAACCATACCCAAACCATAGTATTGACTTCTATCTAAGAGAGCAGGGTAATATGAGTGTATATTTTCCATCACATGTAAATGAGATTCTATTTTTCCTGGTAGGATTGCAAAAAGAATGCATTAGCCATAAATACATCTACATATCACATTGTAGAACCTTTATTAATATTCTCTAGTAAGACTAATACATTTGGCATAATAACTGTATTTAGGGCTACTACTTAATTGTGTGTTACTCCTCTACTTTCTGTTGTTTCTTCAGGTATTTTTAAGGGACATACAAGTGAATTACCTAAGAATATGCATAAACATATGGACCTGAGTTGGGTCCCTAATCTGTCTCATTGTGCCCTGGATAGCAATATTGGTTATTAATGTATTATTTTGGTTAAAGGTAGGATAATTTTAAGGACTTTCAATTGACTTTTACCAGCACAATAGGAACTAAGAATGTCCAATGTGAGAGTTTTGCAAATTAGTATGTCTATTCCATTTACATATTTGCAGTATCCTTTTCTTAGTTATGGATAAATGTATATATATCATCCATGTTTTTCTGAAGTGTGTGAAACTAAATTTCAGATGTGATTCCCCTTTATTTCTAAACATTTCAGTGTATATTGTTTAAAACAAGGAATTTCCTTAAATATTCACACTATAATGATCAAATCATAAAACCAAAATTAATATAACATTATTATCTGGTCTACAGACCTTATTCAGATTTTGATGATTGTCTCAAAAATCCTTTATAGCAAAACTATATCCAGACTCATAAATTACATTTGTGGGAGACAACTCTAGTGACTCCCTTTGAATGCAAAGCAGACTTTGATTATTTGGAGACTCATTTCTTCAAACCGGTATGTAAAAAGCTGGCTACGGTATTTCCTTCTCTCAATTGGCTCTAAGCATTACAAATAATGCTAGTCATGTGCTGATATGTAATTTCTAAAGCCAACAGACAGTCCTGTTTCCTGGCATAGTGTTCTGCACATAATACAGATATGTACAGGATATGAACACATGAAATGTTAGAGCAAATAGCTCTGGGAATGTCAACTGGGTAGAGTCTCAAGATAAAGAGGCTATGGACTCCCCAGGGCACAAGAGTTTGCATATTAAAAACTGAAGGGACAGCCTCCCCAAACAATTTCATTGTTATCTTAATTGGATTATGTAAATTGACCTTCTGCATATCTTTTTTTTATTTAAAGAGAAAAACAGGAAAAGGGTAGAATACAAAATTTCAAAAAAAAAAAGATAAACAGTAGGAAATCACTAGTTGATAAATTACACATTGTCCTCTTAGAAATAGTTGTTCAAGTTACAAAATCAAAGCATACAAAGTACACATTCAAACAGTGAGACTGAAAACAGCTATACATGCATGGGTCTCAACATGTATTTCTATCCTTTCTGTATTAGTGGGAAAAACAAAACATAGCAAGACAAAACAAAACAAATTCCAATAAAAACATGAAACCAAAAAGTCATGTAAAATCACAGTACAAGGTGATCTACCATGGTTACTGTGTTGTCTTTTGTTATCTTCAATAGAATTGTCTATATCATCAGACATAAATGAATATAGCAGTATAGTTGAATATAGGAGTACATAACAATATTAGTAAAAATAAAACTTTGTAGACCGTGTAAAACTTCAAAGGCAGGTAATAGTCAAACCAGAGTGGGTATCCTAGTGAATCTTGTCATCTTCAGTGTAGTTGCCTATACTCTCAGACTTGATACTATCAATCATAACAGCTTTGAATAAAATCTGTCAATGCAAAAGAGCAATCTAACAAACTAGATTCAATTAAGATCAGTCAGTGTAAGTTATACAGAGTTTCAGATTAAGTTAATAAAAAATTAAGGATGATTACCATATTATATCCTGTTATTTTTGGGATAACTGTCTGTGCCCTCAAATCTAGTACAAGTAGACAAACTGGAACACAATATAATCCATCTAAGCAGAGTGGTGTGAGTAATGTGGGTTTTAAATCCTGATACACTATTAACAATATCCTCTGCCTTCTTTTTTTAGACTATTCCTCCCCTTTCACTCTCACAGGGTGCTGTGCATTTTGGGTCCCACCAACTCCCTCAGCTTTTAGATTGGGGGGCAACCTGCTTTTTATCTAAGGGAACTTTCTCACTTCTGGACTTGATCTTATGTTGTATTCCTTTACCTACAAACGCCTCAAGGTTTTCCTTCATTATAGCTGAGTAGTTCTCTACTGCACATAAGTATCCTGTCTTTCCAACCTATCTGCAGGTGGTGGTGGAGTTGCTCCTACTTCTCTCTGGCTGCCAGTCACATAGAGAATTGTTTTCTCATATTTGATTTTCAGTCCATAAAGCCTCTCTCAGGTTGATTATAGTTCCTAATACAGAGCATCTTGATGGACCCAGCCTCCTGATCTATTCTGCCTGTCTTTTTTTTTTTTCCAGTGTATCAAGGCCATCTATGTTAGAGATTATAGCAAACCTTCTCTGCCTCATTTTTGCTATGCTATTTTTCTGCCTTTGTTTGTCTACTTTTCTCCTTCATTCTACTGCCTGCCCCACTCATTGAGGCTTTTCTGCCACTGTTCCTGAAATCCTGATATTTTTTTTCTCTCTCTCTCTAGAATGCCCTTCAGTATTCTCTGTAGGGTTGGATTGGTGGTCACAAATTCCCCCAGTTCCTCTTTGTCATGGAAGCATCTTGTTTCTCCATTTATTTCTAGTGACAGTTTTGCAGGGTACATCAATCTGGGCTGGAGGTTATTTTCTTTCAGGCTTGGAATACTTTGCTCCAAGCTCTTCTTGATCTGATGGTCTGTGTCGAGAAGTCAGCTGTGATCCTGATGGGCTTACCTTTATAGGTGATCTGTTTCTTTTCTCTGACAGCTTTTAATATTCTGTTTTTATATTGAACTTCTGGTATCTTGATTATTATATGTCTGGGTGTAGCTCTGTTTTGGTTGTAGGTGGCTGGAGTTCTGTATGCCTCACACAACCAAAAGTCATTTTCTTTTCCCATGCTTGGGAACTTTTCCTTAATTATTTCCATGAATAGCCTTTGTAATTCACCTGTTTTTATTCCTGCTTCTTCACTCATGTTACTTATTCTTAAGTTATAGATTCTCTTGTCATCTTCTAGCCTTTGTATTGTGACTGCCTGTTTTCTTGTTATTTCAAAGAGATCTTTCCTTTCCTGATCACACATTGCAAACTTGTTTTCAAGTTTTGATAGTCTATCCTTAGTTTCTTTTAAGCAGTTTTGCCGGTTTTCAATGGAGTTTTTAATTTCCTGGTAATCTCTTTGAATCTGCTTCACGTATTCTAGATTTTTCTTTATGTTCTTTATTGAACATTTATTTTTTTGTGTTCCTCCCTTCTTTTGTCTGTGTCTTCTTGAGAGGTACTTAGCATTTCTTTTATTAATCTACTTATATCTTGCTTTACCTGAGTTAATATTTCAGTTTTGAGCTCGTCTACAAGGTCCTGAAGATATCTCTTAATGTCCATTGAAGCCATGTTGCATATTTGCTACTCTCAGTCTCTTTTGTATTTTCCTCTCCTGGATCAATGTTCTCAGGGTTTGGGCTAGGGGCTTTTTCTTGTTGTTTCTTTCTCTTGTCATGTTTTTGGTTTCTTCCATACAGGTGTATAGTGGAGGCCCCAGCCCCTTTCCTTGTTGGTTATGGTTCTTCTGAAGCACACTGGCGATGGACTTCTGCCCTCTTCTGTTTGCTCTTGTTACTGAGGTGTAAGCAGAACTTGTGTATGCTGGCCCCTCCCCACTGGGCCAGTCAACCTTCAGGGCCTTCACCAGGTTAGTGTGTGCTAGGCATAGAGAATCAGTTTGGGACAGCTTATTGGGTCCTGGCCAGGGGCATGACCCAGGCCAAGCAAATCCTAGGATTCTGCTCTGGGGAGGGAGCAACCAACTGAAGTCACTGTTTTCCTAGTTCAGTCTCCTCCTGCCCAATTCCAACATGTCATCCATTTGGTTGCCCCCTTCCCATGGGGGAGGGGTCGTATTCCCTCACTCACTGTGGATTAATGGAGGTCCCTTTGCCGGTTCCATTCTCTGTTGGGCTCACCAATCCCTGACCTCAGTGCAATTCCTGCTCCTGTGAGTGGTGGCGGGAGTGAGTTTGGGCGGCTTGGCGGGTTGCAGCAGGTAGTGGTGGGCATGAGTTTGGGCAGCTCTGCAGGTCCCAGTGGGTAGTGGCAGGCTCAAGTTCCATTGGCTTGGAGGGTCATAGTGAAAGTGCCGTGGCTGTTAATTTTAGCTGTTCCAATTGTAGCCCAAGACTGCGTGTTTGACCAGCTTTTTGCATTTTAGTTTCTTCCTTTGTTGAGAGGAGCCATCTCCCTCTGTCTGGATCTCTCCAGGATGTTTTTTTCTGGCATATGAGTTGTTTCTCCCTGGGAGGCTCTGTATTTTGTTGCTCACTGATCAGCCATCTTTAGCTCCCTTCCACCTTCTGCATATCTTTATCTCTGCAATTTACAGAGATGTCATTCTTGCACCTGGCCAGCCAGATCAAGTTACTCATGTAGTTCCCACCATCCTCACTGTCACTCATCCCTGAGCCACCATCCTTTTTCACAAGATAATAAATTCTGGGAGAGGCCTAGGATAAAGGCCTTTGTCTACATGTCCTCACAAGGATTAAATTTAGGGTCCCTTGGCTGCCCTTGACTTGGAATATGTCTTGGTGTCTTTACTCTTGCTGTGGTTTGCGTTGGTAGTGGTAGATTGAAATTAACTTGCTGGGATTCCAATAACATCTCAATGGATTACAATTATAACATTTTGGATTGTGATGAAAACTAAAAAGAGAATTATAATACTTGGATGACTAAACTCAATATTGGGGATTACAATATTTGGTGCCCAATGTGGCCAGAACATACAACCTTCACAGCACAAAAACCAACCATCATCCAGGAGACAATCTGCTGGACCTTGCATGTTTTGCTGATTGTCTCAAAAATACTTTATAGCAAAACAATATCCAGAATCATAGATTACATTCAGTTGTCATGTCTGCTTTGGTTCCAGTAACCTACAGCAATTCCTTAGTCTCTCCTTGTATTTCATGAAATTGACACTCTTGAAGAGTATAGATGAGTTCTTGGATAACATGTCCCATAGTTTACCTTGCAATAAGATTCAGGAAATACATTTTTGACAGAATTATCATCAAAGCAATGTTGTACCCTTCTCAGTGCATCATATTAAGAGACACTTTGTATATATTAGTCCTATCAGTAACAATGTTTGTTAAGTATACCTGTCAGTCTTTTACTTTAAAATTACCCTAATATTAGTATTAATATACTCCATAATAATCAAATGTCCTATGAGCATGGCATTTGTGATTGTGGAATTGCTGTATTCTATTTCTTATCAAATTTTCATTACTGTATTAGCAATTTATTATTGCCTGAACCAATGATATGTATTTGCAGTGCTGGAGAAGATGCTTATGAAAAGTTATATCTAAGTTCATTGGTCCTTCCATATTAGCTGCTTTCTACTGCAAGACAGAGCTTTTCCTTCTCCTTTATTTATATCAATGTGGCCCCTATGGATTTTTACTGTGCTGTAATCCTTTACTATTATTTTAAAGCTCATATTGTCTCAAATTTATCTGTTTTCTCGTTTAGTCAGTGAATTCTGGATCTGAAAACTTAGGTTTGGTAATTGGAGAAATATTGTGGATTTCTGTTGGGGAAGCTGATCTCAATGTTCTGCCCATTATACATTCTTGATCTCCTTTAATAATATTAATCCATACTCTCTTGACTGTTTATTTTGCCTCTAAGAATACCATATTTTATAGATTCTTGCAGGTCAGCCAACCTTGGGTACCATTTGGCTTTTCTCCCCATGATAGTAATTACAACCACTTAGCTTCTGGCAGCTAAGTGCTAATACCTGACTTCTGCTATTTTGCAACTCTATGATTCTCCTAGCTAATAATGTACTCACTACTGAAACAGCATCCTCTACCCATAGAGGACATTTTATAGAAGACAGTAGTTTCTAAGTGTTTCTGTGATACCAGAAAAACTCCTTCACCAGTAGACTTCACAATATCTTAATAACCAAAGTTACTCTGGGCTTTTCTTAGAAAGACACTCAATTAGTGAGTTTTCTGGTTCAAAGGATTATAATAAATTCATCCTAGCAGGCACATTTCTCTGTACCCTTGACGCCTTCCTCCATGGTCTACCATGGTAGTTCTGATATCTCTACTTCACTTAATATGGGCCATTAATCATCCTAGGATTCCAAGAAGCATTCTAACAGTGGATCAGGAAAGGCCTTTGTAAATTTTCAAGGTAGCAGATTTTGTGCACTGGCTCCATGTGGATAACTTTCCTTTCTCCAGCTTTCTACTCTGCTTCCCTTGATCTGGTACCCTTGAGGTTCATGTGCACACAACTTCTCCCCTTTCTGTTGGTGCACCTTTGCCAGCTCCAGCAGAGGTTTCAAAATATAACACTTTTCATCCCTTTGCAGATACAAACATCTCAAGTTTCACCATGCAGAGTTTTGATCCTAGTTCTTGCTCCAAGAGAAATGAGGGTGTAGGATTAGATGCTGAGGAGGGTAACCACTCTCCTGTAGGGCAGCAGTCCCTACCTTTTTGGCATGACACTCGTTCTATAGAAGGCAGTTTTTTCATGGACTGGGGAAAGAGAAGATGGTTTCAGGATGATTCAAGTACACTGCATTTATTGCGTACTTTATTATTATTATATTATAGTACATAATGAAATAATTGTGCAACTCATCACAATGCAGGAACAATTGAGGCCCTGGCCTTGTTTTCTTGCAACTAAACATTGCCCCCTGGGATCATATGAGTCAGTGACATCTGAAGTATGACATTTAGGGGTCCAACCTACTCCATAATCTATTTTTGGGGCAGGGTCAGTACAGAAAACCCCACTTCACAAAGATAGGATGTTGAAATAGAGGTAAGTTTTTCAATGCTTTTTGTGACAATCTTAGATAATCTACCTCAACTTTAATTCAGAACATATGGAGATTTAAAGCTGCATCAAACATATTTTTAAAGCTGTCATCATTTGTGATTTCAAGCAGTTGATCCCCTTCTAGCACAAATTTGATTTCCTGTGCTTATTCACAGATAGGTTGTGGATTCATTCCTCTCTAGGTCAGATGTCTTTTGCGGTTGGGGTGTAATGCTCAAATTCTTCTGAAAACTGAGATAGGTGATCATGAACCAGCTGGGATAAAGAAGGCCCTGATTCAATTTCATTTAAAATCTCTGCTAATGTTAAAAATCCCTATGTTCAGTCTTCAGCACCATAATTCCATTTGAGCTATGAATGCAAATACTTTATCTGCCAACTTGAATACAGTTTCCCTTCTCCCCCAAAGAGACAGATTGAGTTTTTTGGTCAGGTTGAATATGTCACATGAGTAAGCAAGTTTTGTGACTCATTCTGTGTTGCTGAAATGTGCTGCCAGTGGTGACTGTTTTTGTAAAAGAAATTTCTGGAGTGCAAAAACTCTGGCCAGTAATCTGCATTTAGAAAGATATCTCACTTCTGCATGCAAGACCTGTGTATTCCAGGTCAACCTCCTTACAGAGCTGCACAAACAGATACAAATTAAGGGCATATATTTGAACATGGTTGATAATTTAAATCACATATTACTAAATGTTGAGTTCAGGTGACATTTTAGAGTTAGCCAGAATTTCTCTATGGATGATAGTATATAGACTCACATTCAGAAGTGACCTCTTTGACCTGAATAGTGAAATCAGAAAGTTGTCCCATCATGGTAGCTGCTACATCTACAAATAGAATGACTGGGGAAAAAAATAATCTATTCAGTTTTCCTGATATGTAATCATTCAAAGAATTGAATAGTTCTGTAGCTATGGTGATGGTTGGCGACATAAGAGCCCATTACATGTACTCATGTATATCCCCCTGAAAAAGATATTGTAAAACAATAACAACAACAAAAAACAACAACAAGCATTGTTGCCTTCTTGTCAACATTGACATAGAAACCCAGATTGCTAATGTTAACTGCATTTACAGCTAATTCCCAGCACTAGCATCACCATCGCATCTTCCCATTATCAGATATTAGATTCTCATAAGGAGTGTGCAACTTAGATCCCTTGCACGTACAGTTCAAAGTAGGACCTGCACTCCTGTCTGAATCTAATGCCACTTCTGATCAGACAGAAAGCAGGGCTCAGGCAGTAATGCAAGCAAGAGACAGTGGTTATAAATACATGATGAAACTTCACTTGCTTACCTGCTTTATAGCCCAATTCAGTACCTGTGCATGGCCCTGGTGTTGGGAACTCCCGCTCTATGGCATCTGCCTACACTGACGAGGGGTAACTTTTATGGAATCAATGTACTAGAAACTAGAAAGGTAATTTGAAGGACTATTTGGGTATGTCTGCCCAAATAGTCCTATCCTACTGCTTCCCTATGAGGGCCCTGGGTTCAGAAGAGAAGACTTGCTGGCACTAAAAATTTATCTGCTGGGATTTTGATAATATTAAAATTAATTCATGATTTCATCTTCAACATGCACAGCCCTCTGGCTATAATAAATGAGAGTTTCTTTAATTATGGTGGGAAGATGAAGATGAAGTGCTTTTGCACTTTGATGACTGATTAACGAGCATATCATTTCTACTCTTTTAAAGACATAACAGGAGCCACCACTTCCACAGTGCTTTTGGCAGGCAATTCCATCCCCTTTATGTCTGCCTCGCACTTGAATTATTGCACAAGCCAGTACATCTCCTCAACTTATATTTCTACTGTTATGGTCTAGAACTAAAATGTCCACCAAAAGCTTCATGTGTTTAAAAGTTAAACTTTTGGAAGGTGACTGGATCCTGGTAGGTGCTATACTTATCTGTGGATTGATCCACAATTGAGCTTATGGCTGAATGTGCTTTCTAGAAGTAGAACCTGGTCAGAAGAGGTGGGGCCCTGGGAAGTGTGGCATGGAAGGGTGTACTCTTGTCGTCCCATCTATTTCTGCTTTGTGGTGACCGGACAATGAACCACATTCCTCCAGTGTGCCTTTCTATCATGCCATTTCTTCTTTGGAGCCATGGACTGAATCATGGACTGAACCCTTTGAAACCATGAGTCAGAATAAGCCTCTTCTGCTTTAAATTATAGGTGTCAGGTATATTTTGTCCTGAAAACTGTGAAGTGACAAACATACTTAACAATCCCAGTGAACTATAAAATGAAATGTTTTTCATTTTATTTTGGTAGTAATTGATATATTTTATTTTGTATAGTCTTTTTGAGACAGGGTCTCACTATGTAGTTCAGGCTGCTCTTGGGCTCATTTTGTAGCCCAGGCTGGTCTTAAATCTGCAATGATCCTCCTGCCTCAGCCTCCCAAGTGCTGGAATGTACATTTTTATATTTAAAGAATAATTGAGCATATAGTACATTAACTTCTATTTGTCCTTGCCCCACCTTAGGCCTTCAATTACCTCAATATTTTATATGGACATTTGGGACAATTAGTTAACTAAACTGATAAAATATACTGAATATACTCCATAGTTTACATTAAGATTCACCTACAGTGTGTCATTCTATGGGTTTGGCAAGTACCCAGAATCTTGGCTTTTTTTTTTTTGTTTGCCATCTTAAGCTTTTAATTTTTTAATTTTTTAAAAATTTTAAATTTTAAAAAAGCAAAACAGAAAAAAGGGTAGAAATAATACAGAATTTCAAAAAAGAACTAGTAAGAAGTCAACACTAGTTAATATATTACATATTGTTATTTTAGAAATAGTTGTTCAAATTACATATATATTTTTTATCTTAAGCTTTTTAAAGTACACAGTTTAGTAGTGCTTAATATATGTACATGGGTGTGAAACACAGCTCCAGAACTTTTTTTTTTTTTTTGAGACAGGGCCTCTCTCTGTAGTTCCTGTTGGTCTTGAACTCACTGTTTAGTCCAGCCTGAACTTGAATTTGGCAGTGATCCTCTTGCCTCAAGCCCTGGAGTACTGGGATTACAGGGGTGCATCACCATACCTGGATTATTTAATTTCTTTCAGCAATGTTCCTTAGTTTTTACTCTACAAGTCCATTACCTCCTAGGTTATGCTTGTTCCTAATAATTGTATTCTTGTATTCAGCCACAAAAAGTGGAAATTGTGTCATTTCCAGCAACATAAATGGTATTACAGGACATTGCGTTAAGTGATACTATTATATACAGAACTATTTCTTAATTTTCTTTTCATTATTCATTTTAGTGAATAAAAAAGTACAGTTAATTTTTGCATTTTGACATTATACCTTACAACTTGGCTTAATGTGAGTATTCCAGTTGTGTGTATGTATGTATGTATGTGTGGGTAAATTCTAGTATTTTCTATAAATAAGATCATGCTTTCTATGATTAGAGATGCTTTTACTTCTATCTAGCTAGAACGCCTTTTTATTTCTGTTGCTTGCCTAATTTCTATGGCCAGGATTCCACATATGTTGAACAGGAGTGACAAGAAT
The DNA here is from genome assembly GCA_004027455.1 of Hydrochoerus hydrochaeris. Taxonomy (NCBI): domain Eukaryota; kingdom Metazoa; phylum Chordata; class Mammalia; order Rodentia; family Hydrochaeridae; genus Hydrochoerus; species Hydrochoerus hydrochaeris. Next base: position 40,773 of record PVLA01003949.1, on the reverse strand, counting down.
GGGAACCCTTTCATTATTCCTCACCTTAGAGAAAAGGTTTTCAGTATTTCACTACTGAGTATGATACTATGTTTGGTCTTTTCACAGGTAGTTTTTATTAGGTTTTATTCTATTATTAGTTCAGTAAGAGCTTTTGTTTTTGTTTTTAATCTTGGGAAGGTATTAAATCTTGTCAAGTGATTTTTCTACATCAATTAAAATTGTATGGATTTCGTCTTTCATTCTGCTAATGTAATGTATTACACTGATTTTCATGTGGAACCATCCTTGCATTCCATGAGTAAATCCTGCTTCATAGAGTATATAATCCTTTTAATATTCAGTTAAGTTTCTAATAATTACCAAGTTAGTGATTTGTCCACATATTTACCTTTACCAAAGAATTTCACTTTTGTGTGTGTGTGTGTGTGTGTGTGTGGGGATTGAACCTAGGACCTCATGCATGCAAAGTAAGAGCTTTGCCACTGAGTCACATCCACAGCTCAACCTCACATTTTTGTTTGGCTTCATGTTGCTGTCTCCTGCCTTGCATTTCAAATAGAAGAATTTCACTTAGCATTTCTTATAGATGTGGTCTAGTGTAATGAATTTCAGCTTTTATCTTATAAAGTCTTAATTTCTCCACTTTTGAAGAACATTGTTATTATACACAGTATTCTTTCTTTATTTATAGGGGTGTTTTTCTTTCCACACCTTGAATATATCAACCTATCACACAGTCTTCTGGCCTACAAACTTTCTGCTGAGAAATCCAGAATTCTCTTGCTTCTTCTTTCAATATTCTTTTTTAAAAATTTAATTAAGTTTATTGGTACAATTTAGGTGTATGCAATGATCACATTGATCATAGGGAATGTGCACCTGTACACAATACACCTTGATTTTTCTTTTTCCCCATTCCCCTCCCCTCCCTTCAACTCCTTCCCCTCCATATTTATAAAGCTTTGCTTCCATTTATCCTTCTTTTCTCATTTGTTCTATTTCCTACCTTTTCTTCTCCTTTTTCCTAGTTTCCTTTCTTTTTTTAAAACAATTTCTTTCCATTTCCCCATATCTCAATTGTAAATATGGTTTGGTTATAATTAACACTTCTGGTTTCTCACACTAGTGAGACAAAGCAATATTTATACATGTGCCCAATTTATTTCACTTAAGAGTATGGTTTCAAAGTCTATCCTATTTAGCAATAAATGTCTCAAGTTTACTCCTCTTTATGGCAGAGTAGTACTCCATTATATATTTAAAAACCCACATCTTTTTTATTCATTCATCAGTTGATGAGTCTTTGTGTTGTTTCCAAGATTAGCTGTTATAAACTGTGCTGCTATAAACAAGAGTGTGCATATATCACTGTAGTGTGATGTTTTAAATTCTTTTGGGAAGATACCAAGAAGGAGAATAGCTGGATCAAATTGAACTTCTAGTTCTAGTTTTCTGATGAATCTCCACACTGATTTTTCCAGTCTATACTCCCACAAAAATAGAGAAATGTTCTATTTTCCCCACAGAACCACCAGCATCTGTTATTGGTTGATTTTTTGATAATAGCCATTCTTTCTGGAGTGAGAAGGCGTCTCAGTGTTGTTTTAACTTTGCATCTCTTGAATGATCAGTGCTGTTGAACATTTTTTCACATATTTATTTGCCATTTGTACTTCTTCATCTGAGAAGTATATATTCATCTCAGATGCCCTTTCTTTCTTGCTTGCTTTTTTGCTTTCTTCTTTCTTTCTTTTTTTCTTCCTTTCTTCTTTCCTTCTCTTTCTCTTTCTGTTTTTTTTGTTTTGTTTTTTTTTGTACCAGGAATCGAACTTGTAACCTCGTGCTTGCCAGGCAGGCATTTTTGCCACTGAGCTAAAACTCAGTGGCATCTAATACCTTGGCCATTAGATGCCTTTTTTTATTTATTGAGTCTTTGAATTTAGGGGCCCTGATCTTTTTTCAGTTCTTTATATGTTCTAGATTTTAGTTATTTGTCTGAGGAGCAATTGGCTAAAATTCTTTCCCACTCTGTGGGTTGTCTTTTTTATTCTGTTGATGATTTTTTTTTTGCCATGCAAAAACTTTTTAATAAGATAAAATCTCAGTTATTGATACTGAAGTATTCTGAAAAAGGAGATCAAAGATGATATCATAAATTTGGAAAGGTATTCCTTGCTCTTGGGTAGGAAGAACCAAAATAGTGAAAATGGCTGTAGTTCCAAAATTTTTATACAACTTAATGCAACCCCAGTCCAAATACCATCACCATACCTCACAGAATTAGAGAAAACAACCTTAAAATTCATTTGGAACCAGAAGAGATCTAGAATAGCAAAAGCAATTCTGAGCAACAAATGCAAGGCAAGGGGCATCACAATCCCCCTGACTTGAAATTATACCACAAAGCTACTGTGATAAAACAGCATGCTACTGGCAAAAAAAAATAGGCCAGGGGATCAATAGAACATATTAGAAGATGCAGAAACAACTCCAAACAAACTTGGCCACTTTTTCTTTGACAAAAGTGCCAAACATGTTCACTGGAAGAAAGATAGTCTCATTAATAAGTGGTGCTGGACAATTTGTGATATCTAAATCTTGGAAACAACCAAAATACCCATCAACTGCAGAGTGGATGAAAAAAATTGTATTTTTATACAATGGAATACTACTCATCTATAAAAAGGATGATATTAAGGCCTTTATCAGTAAATGGAGGCAATTTGAGAATATCCACATTAGTGAAATAAACAATACTCATATTAGTGAATATCACATTGTCTCTCGAGTGTAAAAAATAATAAGAACAGGCAGAATAATGGTATCCAAAAAGTTTAATAGATATAAAAGTATGATAGATACAATAGATATTGTAAAAGAGAAAATTAGGGAAATTGCTCTAAAGGATATAATGGTATGTATAATGTGTAAAATAGATGACCATATTACTGAATTTTTGTAAGATCATTGAACAGAAGAGTTTGTACTGTCAATGTTTGTGTGTCTAGCCACTTTTTATGCTTTGATTTTGTAGCTTTAACAACTATTGTTATGTTGACAATATGTAATGTATCAACTAGCGATTTTATGATGTTAATTTTTTTTGAACTATATTCTACTTTTCTTCTTGTTTTTTCTATTTTTGTCTTTTTAAAATTTTTATTTTCTTTTTTCTTAAAATAAAATAAATAAAGTAAAATAAAACAACAAGAAAAAAATAAAATAAATGGTGCTGGAAAAACTGGCTTTTACATGCTGAAGACTAAAACTAGACCCACAATTTCACCATGCACTAAACTAAAATCAAAATGGATCCGTGGTCTAAAAATTAAAACAGAAACACTAAATCTGCTAAAAGGGCAAACAGGCATAATTCTTGTTTATTTTTATTTTTTATTTTATTTTATTTTTTTGGTACTGGGGATTGAACTCATGACCTTGCGCTTGCAAAGAAGACGCTTATGCTGCTGAGCTAAAGCCCCAGCCCTAAGAAAGTGATATTGTTTATTTTTATTTTTTATTTTATTTTATTTTTGAACAGGTAGAACTCTTGAAGACATAGGTGTAGGCAGAGACTTAATGAACGAAACCCAGATCATGTGGAAAGTACTACAAAGAATCAAGGTTCTTTTTCACTTCAGATAGTTTTATCATAATCTGTTTTTGTGTCATTCTCTCAGACTCTAGTTTTATCATAATGTGTCTTTGTGTCATTCTCCAGTCATTGAGAATCTTAATATTATTAGTATGTGTTTTTAATACAAAATAGTGATATTCATTTTAGAGAAGTGGGGCATGCATAAAACATATCTTGATCATTTTCAATCCTTTTACCCCATCTCCAATCTCCTTCCCCATCTCCAAGAGTCTACCTTCTAGTTTCCTATATCTATTTTATTCATTTATTTATGTTTTAAGTTTCTCATATAAGAGAAAACATGATATTTAACTTTCTACATCTGACATGATTTCATTTCCTTTTCCTGGCTGAAATTATGTATATATTTATCTATTCATTTGTTGACAGATATCTACATTGTCAGAACTTAACTCATGAATTATGCTGCTATAAACATGTGAATGCATGTATTATTTTAACTCTTTTGGGAATATACCTAGGAAAGGTAGCTAGTTCTGATAAGTTCTAGTTTTAGTTTTTTGAGGGATCTTCATATGGATTCCTCATCAGCATTTGTGTGTGTGTGTGTGCACAAGTGTACACTTTTGATGACAGCCATTTTACTGGGGTGATATGAAATCTCATAGTTGTTTTGATTCATATTTCTCTAATGGCTAATGATGTTGTGCAGGCCAGGGATCTAGCTCAGCAGCATAAGAGCCTGGTTGGCAAACACAAGGTCCCAAGTTCAGTTCCTCATTAAAAAAAAAAAAAAAAAGAGAGAGAGATGTTGCACAGTTGCATATGTTTTCACTACTTATAAGCCATTATACTTCTTTTGATAGGTGTCTTTTCAATTCATTTACTTATTTCTTCATTGGGCCAGTTGTTTTGGGGGTTAACTGTTTTGTTTCTTTAGATATTCTAGATACTCGTTCTTTGTTAGAAGAGTAGATAACAAAGCGTTCTCTTATTGAATAGATTATCTCTACACTCTGTTGATTGTTTCTTTTGTTGTATTGAAACTTTTAAATTTAATATAATTCCATTTGTTGATTCTTGGTATTATTTCTTGTGCTACTGGAATTCTATTTAGGAAGTCTTTGCTTATGGAGTGTCTCAAATTTTTATGTCCATTTCATTCGTCAAATTTAAAAAACTTTCCATCCTCATTTTGTCAAATAACTTCTTTGCTCCCTGGCACACCTATAATACATAAATTGGTCTGCTTGATTATGTCCCACATGTCTTTTTTTAATCTGTTTTCTCCTCTGATTAAACTTCAAATGATCTCCTTTTAAGTTCACCAATTCTTTCTTTTGCCTAATTATGCTGTTAAGTCCCTTGAGTGGATTTTTCCATTTATTCTATTTTTTTAACTCCAGAATTTTGGTTAGGTTTGTCTTAATAGCTCATATATTTCTATTGATATTCTCATCTTATTCATCATTTTCTTGACTTTGTTTAGGTGTCTATGTTAATTTTTAGCTGAGATTTTTTTACGAAAGTGATCTAAAATTCTCTGTCTGGCACCTCATAGACTTCCCTTTCATTACAGGTCTACTTCCAGGATTTTATTTTGGTCAATTTGATCATGATTCTCTGTTTCTTTATATACCTTAAAATCTTTTGCTGTGGGGTAGACATTTGAAAAACCTCTGCTCCAAGTCTTTGCATACCAATTTCACACAGAGAAAGCACTTCACTAATTAATCTATCAAAGGTTTTAGGAGGAACTCTTTTCTTGTGTCTATCTATGGAACTGTAGTTCTAATGTTCATTCAGTGGCACTTGCTTGTTTTCAATAGCTTTCACATTCTTCTGGTCCCTAAGTTCTCCAAGTTGGGTCAGACAGAAATTGGTCCCTCTAGCAGCCTTCATTCAAGCCAAATTGTTAGACACACTGTGCATGCTTTTCTGTCCTGAGATAGAAGCCCTGGTATAGGAAATTCTTTCTCAATAGGACACCCTGTATTGTGTAGGGGTGCAAATATGTATGCAAATACTATGGATTTTTCTACCTCTTTGGCTGAAACTCTGTCTTGGTTTGATACTGGCCTGGATGATACAGCTTCTCAGTCTCAGGAGTTTTCACAGAGGTATTCTGGTCTGTATACTGTTAATTTGGTGTCTCTATGAGAGAAGGAAAGCTTGTAGCTTTCTAATCTGCCTTCTTGCTGACATTATCCTCTTTGTGAAAGGTTTAACAATATTACTGTAACATTATGCTAGGGACTGGTAATATTCTGCCAGCTGTGATGTGGTCCAACTGATGGGTAATTCAATATCAGCAATCCATCCTTGGATTTGCTTCCTGGAAACATTGCTAATTCTAATTCTCTCAAGTCCCTTGGAAACAGGATTTGAGACAGAGATTCTATTGTTGTGTTTTTCAAGAAAAAAATATGTGTGAAGGAAAAGGAGAGAAAGAGATAATAAAGGATCTATTTTCAAGTCAAATTTATTACTCAACTGATTTAGGAGGAGGGAGAAGCCTAGATTGCAAATCTTACCCTCAATCATCCTGGTTTGATATAAGAGGAAAGCCTTTGTGCTAGTTAGTCATGGGGAATCTGAGGTAGGAAAACTAACTCTTTCATATACATTAAAGGTAATTTTTTATGGCAGAGGCAGCCTTGAGCCACAAAGACCAATACTTACAATATTTAGGGAATGTAGATAGGACAGCTACGAAACATCTATTACACTTTGGCTACTTGTTAGAACTCTGCCTGTCCCTGCCTCACAAAAGAGTTTATCTCCATTATGAAAGGATAGGAGAACTCTGTTTAACCAAGTTCCCCAGATCCTGTGGCCTACTAACCTAATGAGTGACTTTATTTGCAGCGTAGGAAATTTACAATGGAACTTCATAAGTCATAGGGCTGGAGTAGCGTATTCAAAAGCCATGAGGGTTCCAATGATAACGACTAATGGGTTAAATAAGCTCACTGTCAAAATTTTCCTTCTGAAAATAAAACAAAACTATAAGCATCATAACAATAAGTGATAACTGATAGCCTCAATATTAGAAATAATGCGTAACGGTAGGGAGTGTAGTAAACTAAACAGCAACTCCTTCACATTTTAAAGGAGTAGCAAAAAAAAAAAAAAAAAAAGAGTAACTACCATCTGTTGCTTCACTGTTTGTTGCACAGTGGAAATGAGAGCCCAAACTTTACTCAAGGATTTCTAGATTTAGCTTCTGAATTGCTCTTGATAAACCTAAGTTTGGCGTTCCTTGCTGTCTAAGGTCATAATACACTGTCACTGACTACAGTAGAACTGTATGTCCTGACAGCCACATGAACAATATGAGTCTTTCCAGCTATTGTCAGTCCCCTAGATTTAAGAGTAGAGGTAGATGAGCGAATTGGCCTGGGTTGTTTTGTTTTCTTGCTAGGACAAAATGCCTGATCTATACAATTTAAAGGAAAAGATTATTTATTTTGGCTCATGTTTTTAGAGGTTTAGTCCATGATTTGTTGGCTCCAAGGCAGTAACATCATGCAGAAAGGCATAGTGCAGAAACGCTGCTTACTTTATGGCTGCCGAAAAGCATAGCACAGGGGAAAGGTACAAGGAAAAACGGGCCAGATATATTAATCCCCAAGATCATAGCATTTCCTTCAACTAGGCCCCTCCTCCTAACAGCCCATTCCACTCTGAATTCATTGAGGAGGTTAGCTCCCTTACAATCTAACTACCTCTCCAGGAGTCCCTTAATCCAATAAAATGACTACCAGTATTAACTGACACAGACAATAACTTGGAAACAGTGATATCAGCAAAATATAAAGATGATGGCAGGTGAGGCAAGGTGTCTGAAAAAGTCTCATTTCAGAAGCTTCATGCTTAAGTTTCTCATTGGTTCAGCTAGATCAGCATTTAGGAACTACAACTTGGATGTGGGCTAACAAATGCAAAGTTGAAGAGCTTCTCAAACTGAGGCCTGGCTTTACTTCACCACTCTGTCATTCCTCTGCTCAGTCCTCCTCTGGCCAGGCTGAGTTTTGGTTTGGTCACTTGCCATACTTACTGCTAAGCATTCCTTCTTTCATGTTCTTCTCTTCCCAAAATTGCTTTATTTCCTCTTCTCCTTGTCCACCTTCTGAAATCCAGTTTCTTCTTCAAACCTTGGCAAATAGACCTCTCTGTGCTCTGTCACCCGGGCAGGGCATCATTACACACTGGGACATTTCTCTCCTTTAGGATTGTGAGCTCTGTGGTAAACTGAACTGAGCAGAATTACCTTCTTTTCACATAACCGGATTCTGGCTTGCTCATCTCTCCCTAAAGTGTGTTTGTTTGTTTTTGAGGCAAGGTCTTGCTAGGTAGTTCAGACTGGCCTTGAACTCTCTATGTAGCCCAGACTGGCCTTACACTTATCGCAATTCTCCTGCCTTAGCCACTCAAGTGCTGGGGTTACAGGCACATGCCACATCTGGCTCCATAATCTTTTAAAAATACTACCATATTTAATTTGTTATAAGGTACAATTTTAACACAAATATATTTAATTGACTGTATAGATATAAGTATGATTGAGTTTTTCTGTCTCCTTTCTCATTCACACTTCTAAGAAGTAAAGTTTTTACATTTTAGTTATTTCTTTGGATGTTTGATTCTATATTTCTTAATGGCTTGATTATCCTGTTATTTTTTGATTGATTTAAATTTGGAATATTATTGGCTTCAGATTTTATTTTCTTTGGGTCAGGGATCAAGCTCACAACCTTGTGATTACCAGGCAGGCGCTTATGCCACTAAGCTAAATCCCCAGCCCTGGCTTCAAACTTTAAGAATGAAGATTTGTACCATGCTTTTCCCCAGAACCATCATCATCCCACACTTTGCCATCTCCCACCTCCCAAAAAATATATTTTATGCCTTCTTATTAGCCATTGTTCAGTTTTTTAAGCCAATAGAATGTTACTTGAATTGAGTCATGAAATAGTCTGTGGTAGTATTTTCATACCTGGAAGATTTTTTACTTTCAGTTTTTCATGAATCTCTATAAACACTCCAAGAGAAGGAAAACACTTTCAATATTCTTGAAGATATTTAATTTTTTTTCTTGGAAACAGGAAAAAAGGCATGGTCCTTAATCAGCTGGTCACTCTTCAGGTAGCTGCACAGTGATAATCCCTAGAAAACTGTGTTCATCACTGTCCTGGCAATTCTCTGTGTTTCTCTCCTGAACTAGGTTCTATCTCTCTCTCTTTTCTGGTTTGCTCCTTTGTTTTGCCTGGAGAAATAAAGTATAAGGGAGGTAAATTTTTGAGACTTTATTTATCAGATTATTTGCATGGGTCTAGAATTCTAAACTGGAAATCATTTTTATACAGAATTTTAAAACTGTTCAATTTTGCTTTAACTTCCACATTGTAGAAAATTAGGTGGCATTTTAATTTTTAATTCTTATTCTGACCTTTCCCTTGCTAACTTTGAAAGCTTATAAAGAAGCTTGATGTCCAGTTTTCACAATATGTCTTTTTTCATTTATTCTGTTGCAATTTGATGTATACTTACAGTCTGGAATATTTATTGTTTGTTGAACACTTTTTATTCCTGTCATCATTTCTCCTCTTCTTTTCTACAACTTCTTTTATTTGGATGATTGACCTTTGAAACTAATTTAAAGTTTCATTTTTCTCATTTTCTGCCTCATTTAATTTTGTTCTGTTTTCTAGGACATTGTTTCCACTTTGCCTTCCAATCCTACTATTGGACTTTAAAAATATCTCCTATCATTTTATTCTATCACTTCTTTCTCTCTGAGTGTTCATTTTTTTTCAACAGCATCTCGCTTAAGGCATACAAATGCAGTCTTTTCTGAGGTTGTCTGAGGATATTAATTACACTATTTTAGACTTTTTCTGACTCCTTGCATTATCTCTTGTTCTTCCAAGTCTGTTCGATTATCTTTCTTTCATGTTAAAAATTATTCATAAATATCTGTGACTTGGGGTTGAACTTTTCTATTTAAGAGTAAGGTTTTTCAAAGATGACTAGAAGCTTTGTAGGCTATTCACACTGACTGTCAATATCTGTAGGGTTTTCTTTATTAAACATTCTTTTGTTTTTGAAGGAATCATTTATCTATTGACTCTAAGACATGTATGAAGATACAGTGACCTTCGACCCAAGGAGACTGTGAAGCGCTGATTTGATATAGATTTTTACATAATACTCCTATTATCACAATTGCCACCTCTGACCTCAGCTGTGGTTGCTATGCTTTGGTGCCAGATTTCTGAATATTGGCAGGGTTAGGCAGGTGCTCTGCAGTGAGGAAGGGGTCAGGTTGCCACTTAGCCCTACAACCAACCAGCTGAAAACAACCTGCTTTCATGTACATTTCTTTCACTGAGTGTTTTGAAAATACTCAGAACCTCTGACTTCCTGAGTATATTTTTGAGTATATATAAAGTGAATTAACTTGCCTCTGTGTGTCTCTCACTTGCAGTTTACATTTCAATTCTAGCTGGTCTGCTACATCAGATATTAATTATATTAGAAGTGTGTTGTCTTGCTATGGTCTGAATGTTAGTGTCTTACCCAAATTCAAATGGTAGAACTGAACACCCAATATTAAGAGGTGGGACTTTTGGGTGTAATTAAATCATGAAGATTCCAAGCACATGAACGGGGTTCATGCCCTTATGGAAGGGTCTTTTGTTTGGGAGTGGGTACTAGGGATCAAACTCATGACTTCATGCTTGCCAAGCAGGCGCTTGTGCCACTGAGCTAAACCCCAGCCCTCTAAAAGGGTCTTGAGGAAACTCCTTTTCCTATTCTGCAATGTGAGAAAGCAGTAGGGAAGTGTATATCTAAGAGAACAGAGAAAGTCCTCTCCAGGCTTTGAATCCGCTGGTATCTTGATCATAGACTATCTTAGTTACTCTTCTCTCATTGCTGAGACAAAATGTTAAACATCCAAAGTTAAAAGGGGAAATATTTATTTAGCTCATACAATTTATGGAGATTTCAGTCCATAATTGGCTGCCTCCAAGGCAGGGTGGCACCTGACAGAGGTGCAGCAGCAGTTCTTGGTAGCTGGGGCAGCGGGAGGCAGCAAAAGCAGCAAGAGCAAGAGAGGGAAACAAACTTCTTTTTGCCCCTTTTATCTTATCCAGAATTCTGGGATTAGGATGGTTCCAGTTTGATCAGTGCCCTGATCCAGCAGTCACCCAGTCTTAATCTCAGCATTGAACCATGAACCAATCATACACTCTAGATTCAGCTACATTCAAAAAAGCCCCATCTAAATAAAAGTGCATGAGGCTTTGTGGGGACATCTAGATACAAACCATAACATAGACTTCCCAGCTTCCAGTGATAAATTTATGTTGTCAATCAGTCATACAACCTAAGGTATTTTGTCATAGTAGCACAAACAGACTATGATAGACCTGTTCTCTTCCTTTAATCATTTGGTCATTTTCTTGCTTTAAAATTTTGTTTTGTTTTGTTTTGTCTGACAAAATACTCAATACTCATGATTTAAAAGTGAAGAGGTTTATTTTGACTCACAGTTTTAGAAGCTTTAGTTCATGGTCAACTGGTTCCCAGGAAGAAACTGCACTGTAGAATGGGCTATAGTGGAGGAAAGTTGTTCATATCACAGAGGCTGGAAAGCAGAGAGGGAAGAGAAGAGCTACGGAGGGAGATGAGACCCTTTCAGGTCACACCCCTAGGGACACCTCTTTCCTACCAGATCCCATCTCTTAACAGCACACTCAGCTGTAGTGCCCCATGATCTAATCATCTTTCTAAAGCCCCAGCTCAGAGTACCTGAGGATTTAGGGGGACATTCCAGAGCTAAACCTTAACAGAAGTCTTGCCTCCTTCACTAAAATATACATATTGTCTTTTATGACTAAATATTAACCTATTTATGCCAAAGATTGAATTTTTGCATGAAATTCATATATATTACCTAGAAATATGCCAAGAACATGAATTTGAAAAGAACAAATTTCATTATGTTCCATTATTATGGGCATTCCAAGAAGGAATCCCTAGGCATTGAAGGGTTAACTGATTAGAATCATTATTTTTAGATGTTTAGGAAGGTCTTGTATCTCATAGGTAAACCAATTTTTAAAGTAATTTAAGATTTGAAAAACTAGCCTTTCAGCCAGAATTATCATCTTCCAGTAATTTGCCAAAATGATGAACACAAAGGGAAAGGGGAGGGGAACCCAGTATATATTCTTTAGGCTTTTTAGAAAACTTGGGGCTGTTTCTTTGGCCACATACATGCAAATCTACAAAAAACAGTGATATTTAGATATCAAGGGGATGGGTACTGTGCAAAAAGGAATACCACACAAACAGTACCATGGCAAAACTGGAAGAGTCTGCAGTGTTACCCAGCATGCTGTTGGTATTGTTGTAAACAAGCAAGTTAATGGCAAGATACTTGCCAAGAGGATTAATGCACATCCTGAACATATTAAACACTCAGAGTTGTGATAGCTTCCTGAAATGTGTCAAGGAAAATGATCAGCAAAAGAAGGAAGGCAAAAAGAAAGGTACCTGGGTTCAGCTGAAGTGCCAGTCAGCCCTGCCCAGGGAAGCACACTTCCAGTGGAAAGGAGCCCGAGTTGTTGGAACTTATTCCCCATGAATTTATGGCATAAACTGGGGACATAGCTCTGCCATTCAGAACCTAATTGGTAGTTAAGTTTTCTAGGCCCTATTTAACATTAAAAAATCATCCTGTGTTGCAAGAATGCTTTTCTTAATTGGACAACTGTGGGTTCCTTTACTTCAGAAATAAATATTTGGAACAGATTTTCATTCTATCTAGTTAATTGTGTTGGGTTTTTGCTCTTCAGTGTTTTTCTTGCTAAAATCTATTGCTAAGGTATTATATACGTGAATACCTACACAATATTTATGAGATATTTATATTGGCTTGAAGATCCTGTAAATCATCATGGAAATAAAATGTAAGTTGAGAAGTCATGCTGGGTCTGGGAGGAGCACATCAAGAAGCCAGTTCACCCTTCCAGTAAGCCGGGCAAATCATGTGGGTCCAGGAAGAGATACATGTTTACTCTCCCTATGAGTCAGCAGAAGCCATGCTGGGTCTGGGAGGAACACTTCAAGAAGCCAGTTTGCTCTTCCAGTAAATTGTACAAACCATACAGGGCTCAGGAAGAGGGAAGCCAGTTTGCCCTTCCTGTGTGCAAACTGGTGCATGGGCTGAAAATCAAAAATTCCCATCCCATCCCCACAGTAAGCAACTGGCTGGTTCAGAGGACAGACTGAGCTGATAGCAACACAGTTATAAAAACAACTAAAATGTTTGATTGACTGCAGATCTAAGGCCAGTAGTCTGAGCATCTATCAGGAGGATAACAGCATATAATATAGCAAATATGAGGAATTTCCTTCTGCCTTGTTTTTGAAACCCAGAATTATTGTTATTATTTTGCTTAGTTCCAGTTTGTTTTATTTTATTAATGTTGTTTTGATTGGTTTTATTCTGTTTTGTTTTATTTGATTTTACTATGTCTGATGGAATGGACAACTACTGTGAAGATAACAAGATATATTATGGTAGCCATTGTTGATTTCTTATTATCCTGCTTTGAAGTTCTGTACTACTTTCACTGTTTTTTTTAAATTTATTTAAAGAGAAACAAAAGCATGTAAAGGGTAGAGATAACAGAATTCGCAAAAAAAGATAAACAATAAGAAATCACTAGCTAATAAATTACATATTGTCCTCTTAGAAATAGTTGTTCAAGTTACAAAATTAAAGCATACAAAGCAGATAGTCAAACAATGAGAGTGTAAACAGCTATGCATGCATGAGTCTCTACATGTATTTTTATCCTTTCTGTATTAGAGGGAAAAACAAAACTTAGCAAGACAAAACCAAACAAATTCCTATAAAAACATGAAACCAAAAAGTCATATAAAACCACAGTACAAGGTGATCTACAATGATTACTGTGTCATTTCTTATTATCTTCAATAGAATGTCTATATCATCAGGCATAATTGAATATAGCAGTATAATTGAGTATAGCAGTAAATAACAATATTAGTAAAAATAAAACATTGTCGACAGTATAAAATTTCAAAGGCAGGTAATAATCAAACCATAGTGGATATTCTAGTGGATCTTGTCATCTTAAGTGCAGTTGTCTATACTCTCAGACTCGATACTATCAATCATAACAGCTTTGAATAAAATCTATCAATACAAAACAGTGATCCAACAAACCAGATTTGATCATGATTAGTCATGGTAAAACAGTGTAGGTTTTACAGAGCTTTAGATTAAGTTAATAGGAAATTAAGGATGATTACCTTACTATATCCTGTCATTTTTGGGATAACTGTCTGTGCCCTAAAATCTAGTACAGGTAGAATGACTGGAACAGAATATAATATATCTAAGCAGAGTAGTGTGAGTAATGTGGGTTTTAAATCATGGTGCACTATTAACAATATAGTGCATCAAGGCCATCTATGTTAGAGTTTCTAGTTATCCTTCTCTGCCTCATTTCTGCTATGCTATTTTTTCTGCCTTTGTTTAGCTTTCTCCTTCATTCTACTGTCTGCCCCACTCATTGAGGCCTTTCTGCCACTGTTCCTAAAATCCTGGTATTTTTTTTTCTCTCTCTAGAATGTCCTTCAGTATTCTCTGTGGGGTTGGATTGGTGGTCACGAACTCACCCAGTTCCTCTTTGTCATGGAAGCATCTTGTTTCTCCATTAATTTCTAGTGACAGTTTTGCAGGGTACATCAATCTGGGTTGGAGGTTATTTTCTTTCAGGGCTTGGAATACTTCACTCCAAGCTCTTTTTGATCTGATGGTCTGTATCAAGAAGTCAGCCGTGATTCTGATGGGCTTACCTTTATAGGTAATCTGTTTCTTTTCTCTGACTGCTTTTAATATTCTGTTTTTATATTGAAAATCTGGTATCTGGATTATTATATGTCTGGGTGTAGATCTGTTTTGGTTGTAGGTGGCTGGCGTTCAGGATGCTTCATATATCTGAATATCATTTTTTTCCCCATGCTTGGGAAGTTTTCCTTAATTATTTCCATGAATAGCCTTTGTAATTCGCCTGTATGTATTCCTACTTCTTTGTTCATGTTTCTTATTCTTAAATTGTAGATTCTCTTGTTATCTTCTAGCCTTTATATTGCCTGTTTCCTTGTTGTTTTTAATAGATCTTTCCTTTCATGATCACACATTGCATACTTGTCTTCAAGTTTTGATAGTCTATCCTTAGTTTCTTTTAAGGAGTTTTGCCAGCTTTCAATGGAGTTTTTAATTTCCTGGTAGTCTCTTTGAATCTGCTTCATGTAGTCTATATTTTCTTTATATTCTTTATTGAATGTTTCTCTCCTTTTTTTGTGTTCCTTCTTTTGTCTTATCATCCTGAGAGATGCTTTCTGAGAGCATTTCTTTTATTACTCTACTCATATCCTGCTTTACTTGATTTAATATTTCAGTTTTGAGCTCTTCTACAATGTCCTGAAGATATCTCTTAATGTCCATTGAAGCCATGTCTGATGTTGTGTGTTTTCTGCCCTCAGTCTCCCTTGTTTTTCCTTCTCCTGGATAGTTGCTCTCAGGGTTCTGGGCAGGGGGCCTCCTCTTGCCTCTCTCTCCTGTCATGGTCCTGGCTTCCTCCACACAGGTTACAGTGGAGGTCCCAGCCCCCTTCCCTGTTGGCCATGTTTCCTCTGAAGCAAGCTGGTGAGGGACCTATGCCCTCTCCTGCCTGTTCTTGTCACTGAGGTGTAAGCAGAGGCTGCGTTTGCCTGCCCCTCCCCACCAGGCCAGCCAAACTTTAGGGGCCTTCACCCAGTTAGTGCATGCTAGGCACAGGGAATCGATTTGGGATGGCTCATTGGGTCCCGGCCATGGGCATGGCCCAGTCCAAGCAAATCCCACAAATCTGCTCTGGGGAGGGAGCAGCCAACTGAAGTCACTGTCGCTCCCAGTTCAGGCTCTTCCTGCCCAATTCCAACATGTCGCCCATTTGGTCAGGCCCTTCCCATGTAGGGGGTCTCATTCCCAGTGCCAACTGTGGATTAATGAAGGTCCCTTCACCAGCTCCATTCTCCATTGGGCTCACCAACCCCCGACTTCAGCACTGCTGTGCTTCCTATGAGTGGCAGCAGGAACAAGTTCGGGCAGCTCTGCCGGCTGGCGCAAACTCAGGCCTTTGCAAACTTGGTGGGTTGCTGCTAAAGAAAACGCTGTGTCCCATAATTTTTAGTTGTTTCAGTTGTAGTACTGAAGTATTTGACAAGCTTTTTTATGTTTTAATTTCTTCCTGTGTCAAGAGGATCCATCTCCCTCTGTCTGAGTCTCTTCAGGATGTTTTATTCTGGCACATGAGTTGTTTCTCCTGGGAGGCTTTGTATTTTGTTGCTCACTGATCAGACATCTTGTCTCTCCACTGGTTTGTTTTGATTGGCTTTACTCTTTTGTTGGATTTTATTCTCTTTAAAATAAATAAATAAATAAAATAGAATGAAAGTCACTTCAGTTAAATGAATGGAAGCTCATTTCAGTTAAATAAATTGTTTAAAGCAAAAACAAAACAAAACACCTCCAAAAAAGTAGCTCAATGTATAGCCTATTTGAACTGCAACACCAACACCAAGTTTGTAAACATTTTTCTTTCTTTCTTTCTTTCTTTCTTTCTTTCTTTCTTTCTTTCTTTCTTTCATTTTTTTTTTCATGGTACTAGGGATTGAACCCAGGGTCTTCACACTGAAAAAAAATTTAAAAACTTAGCTGGGAGGAGTAATCTCACCCCTCTAGGAGTCTAAAGCAGGAGGACTGAGCTGATAGCAACTAAAGATTGCAACTTTGAGCCCAAATTGAGAAATCTAGGAACTTAGTGAGAGCTTGTCTCAAAATAATAATCATCATCATAATAATAATAACTAATAATAATTGTCTGGAGATGTAGCTCAGTGTGAAGACCCTTGTTTTAATCCCTAGTACCAACAGAAGGAAGGAAGGAAGGAAAGAAGAAAATGACAAATTTCATATTATTGTTGCAGTTCAGATAGGCTAGAGATTGTACTCATAGCTACCTCAGTCAATAAGTGTGTTATCAGGAAAACTAGTCTACAAATCAAATACTTTATACTTATGATCATATTTTCAGTAAGATGAATATTTTTAAATAACACAAATGATCAACTAGATATTAAAATTCAGATTTCCAGATACATTTTTATTAATTAATAAACACTTATTCTCACACCCTGCTATGCCAGTACTGATGGGATACAGAAAGTACACAAGGCTTTGAGGAGAGAACATGTCTTTATCTAATTAGGGGATTATTTTTTATTTTTATTGCCAAATAACAAACCACTCCTAAATGTAGAAGCTTTAAACACCAACATTTATTATTTTCCACTCTTCTGGGAAGTTCTGTTGTTGTTTTATCTGAACTGATTCACACAACTACAGTCAGGTGTTAGGTCAACTGGATGCTGGGGTACCTAAGCTATCTAGGCCTTTCCTTTCCAAAACCCTGACTTCTTTATTGCAAATTGGCCTTGAATTAGCAACAGGGCAGGCTACAGTGCTCAAGCATTTATCTCACCTCTGCTTGTGTCACATTTGCTGATATCCCATTGGCCAAAGAAAATTATATGGCCACTAAGCCCAGTTAAGGTGGGAAGGAATTAGTAAGGGCATGGGTACTGAGAGGCATGATTTAGTGGAGGTCATTACTATAAGAATTGCCCACAGGATATGGAATTTGTGTGTATATTATAAATATAATTTACATATCATTTGATCATTATAAATCTTCCAGCTCATTTATGTAACATAAAAACAATACCTAGGAATTGGCTACACCTTGACTTTACCATGATAGAGAAGACTGAGATATGGCCTTTAAATCTCAACTCACTTAGAACAGGTGAGCTTAGTACAAAAAGATATAGCCCATTTATAATTTGGTGGTCATTTCTCTTAAACATGTTGGCAGTATAGTCTGTACCAGCCTCCATGTAAAGCAGCTTGGGGAATCTGATGCTTTGGACACTGACATTCACTGGTCCCTGATTATAATACCTCTCTCACCACTTTACACAACATTGTGTGGAGTGTTACCAGGAAAAGGGGCATAGCTGAAAGAATCCAGACAAGGGCCTTTTAGCACCAAGCCCATAACTAGAGCTCTTGATCTAAAAGCAGTCCTGCAGTAGGTGAGGTTTGGCTACTATTTTACACCTTCACCACCAGCTTATATTCAAACTTTTTGCTTATCAAAATTTCTAATCAAATTTTGTCACATGATCACTTTTTAGTGACGATACAAAAGTAATTTTTATGTCAAAGCTGATATTTTAATTATTTTGACCCACTGTTCTGTCTGCTTCTGTACCTAAAAAAATGCATTATGCTGGAGGCAAATGAAATATTATTTCAGTACCAGATTAAGGTAAATCTATGGCAGATAGCTGTTTGGGGGCCTATATAATTTTGATGTGTGGAACTAGTTACATTTCAGCTATTCCAAAGCTATATGTGGCTAGTAACAACTACATGGAATAATATAGTTCCATACTCTTAAGCCTGATTCATGTAAGAGTTAGGGATGCTTGTAAATGTTCCATCAATGATCATGTGATATCCTTAAGATATCTCATTACTCATATGTAAATATCCCAACTCCAGAAGCTCTGAAAAATATCTAGTCCTAAACATTTTAGATAAGGGATATTTAACTTGCATTTAATATCATTAACTTTACTAATTAAAACCCAACTTGAATATCCATTGATTTAGTGGACAACATGTCTTAATGTTGATGAAAAAGGGATAACTAGAAACATTATAATAACTATATCTAGAATATTGACTTTTCAATTAAATGTTTAACTGATAGAAAACTGAGGCAAATTTCTAACCAGCACAGCTAACTACTTCTAGTGTGAAACAGAATGCATACATATTGTTTATGGACATATACACAATTTTAAAAGCAATTTGATATTAATCTTACTTTGGGAAACTGTTCTAAAGAACTCAGAGAATAGAGAGATCTTTAAAACTGTGTATAGGACACATCATTACAAAATTGTATGTGTCCATATACAAAGGATGAATAATATAAGCCAAATTGTCTTGAGTATCTTGCTAAAGCTCTTTCTCATTATGCTTAAATTTTAAAAAATTTAAAAGCACCAGGGAGTCAGGGCCTGTGTTGGTGAGGCAGAGTGAACTTTTGAGATACTCACTTGAATTTTGGTTGCTGAATATCCCTCTCCTGAATTCTAATCAGGTAACTAAACCCCTAGTATTTTCTGCCTGAGGGAGTTTTGCAAGACCAAAAAACAGAAGCTGCTTGAAGTCAGTGCCTCTTTTTTTTTTTTTTTTTTTTTTTAATATAACATGCCAAACTTCTTGAAAAGATGATGCAAAGGACCCTAGAGGTGAGGGGAAGAACAGGGAGTACTGAACAAGTGGGGTGTCTCTGAGGCTGGGAGACAGCAGGAAGTTGGCAGGTTGATGAATGCATAGCAAGGACAGCAGTAGTGCTTTGTGGTATTGCTCCAGGGAACCTGTAGGGCCCAGGCTGATAGCGCATCAAAGATGCTCAGGCCTTGGTGAATTCCAGTGTAGATGGGTAACTAGAGAGACATTTAGAAAGCTTCAGTAGTATATCAATTGCCCAAGAATGTGACCCAATGGTGGGGTGGGAAGTCTCAGTAATTATTAAGACTGAATAACAACTCTACTAATGGAACACTGTGCTTCTTCACATTAGAGTTTGGACTGAGTAATTCCATCATGATGGCTTTGTAGACACACAAAGAGACTGAGCCTTGAAAGCTAGAGGGTGTCCTGTGAGGTCATCCTCTAGTCTAATAGATGAGAAGAGGATCAAAAGCCAGTTGCTAATTACTAAAATGAATGTCGTGCTGATTTGAGATACAAGGAACTTGACTAACAGCTCATGGTTTTACTTTGGGCAAGTCACGTCACTTTTCTGGGCCTTGACTGCTACATGTCTTTGGTTGTGAAGTGTGGTTTACTTATCAGTAGTAATGCTATGTGAAATATGATGGTGGATGAGTCATTCTATAAGTCATGGATAGTACTTATGACAGAAGCATTCTGTGCAGAGAAGGCAAATCCATCTCTGAATAAGTGTACATTTCTGTAAGAATAAATTTCTGCCCTTTCCATCACAATGAGGGCTGATACCCAAGGGAATGGTGCTGTGTCAGGAACTCAGGAATGATTTCTGCTGCTGGCAGATTGGACATTCAACAGGGGCTACATTCAGGGGTGACTAGAAGTCCATATTTCAGAGCCCATTCATAATCTCTATCCCTGCCACTATGGCCATTTTGTTCATGACTGATAAAGTTCTCTTCTGCTGAGGTTACCTCTGGTGAGCATTTACCTGGATCAAAAATGTCTTCACATTCACCCATACAGAAAGATCTATCCAATATCTCCTTTCAAAATGTGTTTGCCATTGATTTTCCAGTCATGTTCCTTCCAACTCCTTGACTATCCAGACCAATCATTGTTTGCAGCCCATGAATCAGTAGATAACCACATATCTCACCATTTTTTTTTGTCCCAAGTGAAATGTACCATCAGATGTACTGCCTGAAATTCTGCCCACTATGAAAACTGCCCCTCACCACTGTACTGCATGGATGTCATGGAAAGAAGCTATAGAGCTGCAGCTGTTCACTTTTGGATGCTGCTTGCATAATGTGCAGAAACATCTTATACCAGTCCATAGTCTTCTCCTCCTCTGTCTACAGTTCTTAGTGTATACCCCATGAGGCCATAGGAGCATGCTTTGGGAAAGAAAGCAGTATAGCCGCAGTAGGAACCATGGACATTTGAACCATTTCTCTACTTATTTATAACTTCAGGAATTTCTTTGGGCCTGATCACATACAAATAATTTCTATTTGATGATGATCTGTGGTCATACACATACAACTTTATGTCTTGGTGGATCAGATATGTTCCAGTTCATGATGGACAGCTCAGGTCACAAGGTAACCTGGTGTCCCATAGTCAAATAGCTTCTTCTAAGGCCCAGTAGTAGGCCAGGTCATGTTTCTCAAAGGGAAACTAGTTGTCTGCAGATGGTAGAGCTTTGCTCCAAAATCCTGAGAGCTTCTGTTGTGATTCACCTATAAGAATTTGCCAGAGACTTCAAATAATACCCCATCTACCACTGACAACTCAAGTACCACTAAATGTGTTATATTTTTATGTCCTTAATATCAGAATAATCTACACAGCAGCCTGACCTGTTGCAGAGTCTTCTTTTTTTCTCAATATACTTAAAACCTGCACCTTTCTGAATCACTTGGGAAAGGGCCAGAATAACAAACCCAAGTAAGGAATGTGTTACTTTCTAAATCCAAATAGGCTCAGTAGGCATTGCACCTCTTTCCTGGTTGTAGAATGGGCCAAGTACAACACTATTCTTCACCTTCCAAGAGATATCTCTGAATACCCCATATCACTGGGCTTCTAGAAATTGCACTGAAGTAGAGAATCCTTGGATTGTAGCTGGGTTTATTTCCTATCCTCTGAGATGCAAATGCTTTACCAACAGATACAGAGTTGTTGCTAACTCTTACCTACTTGGTCCAGTCATGATGATGTTATCAATATAACGAAGCAGTGTGATTTCTTGTGGAAGGGGAAGATTACCACAATACTCTGTGCCAACTACACAGTGGCACAGAGATAGAGTTCATAGATTTCTAAAGTAGGACAGTAAAGGTGTATTGGTGGCCTTGCCAGTTGAAAACCAACTTTTGGTGGCCCTTATGAACAGATATAGAGAAAAAGGTATTGCCAAGTCAATAGCTACATACCAGGGTACCAGGAGATTTGTTAATGTGCTCAAGCAAGAAATGACATCCGGTACAGTAGCTACAGTTGGAGTCATCAGTTGATTAAGCTTACCTTAGTTTACCCAGGATCCACCCATCTTCTACATAGGCCAAATAGGAAAATTAAATAGGTATATGATAGGAACCACCAGCCCTGCATCTTTCAAATCCTCAGTGGTAGCACTAATTTCTATAATCGCTCCAGGGATATGACACAGTTCTTAATTTATAATTTTCCCAGGTAGAAGTAACTTCCATTTGGCCTCTCCCTCCATAATAGCCCTCATACTATGAGTCACCAATAGGGCAATTCTTTCATGTATTAATGTATCTATTCCAATTATACAACTAGAAAAATAATCACAGGTTGTATTTAGGAACATACTGGATTCACTTGACTAAAATTGCATTGATTAACTGATATCCATGGGTCTATACTTCTACTGGATGGCATAATGCTGCTTTGGATCTTCTGTAATCAGTGTTAGTTCAAAACCAGTGTCCAGTATTTCAAAAATATATCATTTCCTTCTCCTCAATGTGTGATTACTCTTGTAAAAGGTTGTAGGTTCCTTTGGGGAAGGATGAAAGACTGAAAGTACAATGTTTTGTTAGTACACCAGGGTCCTTTCTCAATGAGACCCAGCCTCCCCTTCATTTGATCATTGCTAGTTGGAGTTCTATATGCCTTGTTTATTTGTATGTCAAATTCTTTTTCTCTACTAGGAAAGTTTTCTGTCATGATGTCTGTGAACACTTTTAAAATGTCATTTGTGGTATCTCCTACTTGTTCATTGACTCCAATTAATCTTAAGTTATTCTTCTTTGTCTCATCTAGTACCTGCTGGATTGATTTCTCATGGTACTTTGCTATTTTTGAGAAATCTTTCTTTTCCTAGTTATCAACTACAAACCTGTCTTCAATATCTGAGAGCCTGTCCTCACATTAGCCTAATTTGCTTTGAATACTTTCAGTGGAATTTTTATTCTCCTGGATATCTGCTTGAATCTGCCTTATGGATTCTATCTTTTTCCTATGCTGATCTTCTGTAATTTTCTTAAGCTTGTCTATTTTTTTTTTTGTCTGGGTCTGCTTTAATGTTGCTAAGCCATGGTGTGTATTTTGGTAATCTCTATAGTTATTTGAGAGATTATCTCTGATTTCATTTTTTCCAGAGTCTCATTCAATTGCTTTGTTGTTATTACTTCAGAGAGATCTGGTGGGGGGCTTTCAGGTTGTCCCACCTCATTGTCCACTGTATTTGCCTTTGGCAAACTGGATTTCTAGGGTTGCATTTTGCCTAAGTGTCTTCTCATTATATTTTCTCTCTTTTTTAGTTTAATTCCTGGGATGATGCTAGTAAGTTGCTTATAGTGGGTTGCTTTATAGGTAGTACTGAGGACCCTTAGGTGATGATTAATTCTCTGAGACATCTTTTAGGTGTAGCTGGATTTTGGGTTTTGAGCCTTTTGGAAGATCTTACCTCTTCTGTATGTTGGAGATGAGAAACTGTTGCTTGTTTGGCCTAGTCCCTGGTTGTTTGGCACTGTGCCACTGTATTTTCTGTGACCCTTAGTTAATCTCAGTCATGGATTAACCAAGACAAACAACTGTTTAAATTAGTTATGTCAATTTTGGCTATAGTGGTACCAATAGCTTCAAACACAGCCTAGAAAACAACAAACTGAACTAACCCTTAATTTGCAACTTTTAGCCATATGAACTAGATTTGTGATTATATAACAAGATGTAAAATAAACCAGATAATTATATGCAATACATAAGTATGTAATGTGTCAATTTTGTCCCTGAAGTTTCAAATTTAAAATGGATCAAGGAGAAAATAGAGAAATGGGAGAAGAGAAAGAGATTATAAGTAAGGTTGGAGGACAAAAAGGGATCATGGCAACTTGCGGAAACTGGTGCAGAAGACTGAAGGAAAAGAGAGATGGAAAAGATAAAAGGAGCAATTTCACACTCATATAAATACAGTGGAGGAGGAGAAAAAAAGAAGAAAAAGAAAAACAGTCTACTTCCTGGGTTCACTCCTAGACAACCTGTGAAGACAGAGTCCTGAGTCCTGCTGATCTGTCGCAGCAAGCCAGCAGCTGCTTTACGGTAGAGAAGTGGTGAACCTCAGCAGGCCTGCCCTGAGACCAGGCTCACTGGACTTGCCACAGTCCAAGCAATTTCCCCAGCTAGGAACTGCTGGAGGAAGCTGGCAGCAGTTCTGAGTTCTGGACTTATCCAGCCTGTCTCCAAAATGGCTCCTGGTTAATTGTTTTCTCCCTGAAGGAAGACTGAATCCTCTCCATTCACCACCAGCCAGTGTGGTCCTTCACATCTGCCACTCCCTCCACTGCCTTATCTCTCTGCAGAGGACTCCATGGTCACCAGTGGTCACTGTCACCATGACCATTCATCCCAAGTTTGAACAGCTTCTCTTGGGCAGTGAGTCCCATCTCAGGATGAAGGCACTGGTGGATACCACCTTCTTATTCCATGCAGTTTTCTTTTTACTCTCTCTGTGGGCTTCCAGTTGCATTTCAGATTCTTCCTGGGTCCAGGGGACCTGCTTCCTTCCTTTTTGTCTTCCTCATGATGCTATATTCCAGGGTCTGGACAGTGACTTTCTGAGAGGCTGTTTTCTTTGCTGCTTACTGCTTCACCATCTTCCCAGAAGTCCTCCCTGTCATTTGCAAAGTTCCGGGTCTGTAAACTGGCTCAAGTCTGGAAACTGGTTGAGGGGCCATGATTCTTTTTAGCTACAACTTCAAGTAGCTTTTTGTTCGTTTGTTCTAAAATTTTTTTGCTTGTATGAATCCAGTAAAACTTTAATAGGTTTCTGGGAAAAACATAATTAATTAGCTAACATAATAGGTCTGTACATGTCAGACAATTATGATCACTGCTTTATTTCTGCCATCCATTATGGTAAGTATACCCACTTTGCCTTAGGCAGTTGAGTGATGCCACTTGGCCCCTGACACTATGCAATCCAATAATATCTGTTGCATTTAATTGTCTGAACTGAGTGACTACAATTCCCACTGTGAGATCTGGCATACAGAGAAAAGCAATTCTTGTAAAATGTTCCCCTCACAAATCTGTCTTTTTGTTTTGTTTTGTTTTGGTTTTGGGGGAGTCTTTTTGGTGTGTTTGTTTGAGACAGTGTTTCATTATGTAAGTTAGGCTGGCCTTGAATTCACTATGTAGCCCAGGCTGGCCTTGAACTCATGGCAATCCTCTTGCCTCAGCCTCGTGAGTGCTGGAATACACCACCATGCCCAGCCTAAAATCTATTTCTTAAAGTATTAGTGAAGGGTACATTTTTCTGGAACCTGCCAGTGTGGAGAAGGTTTCACCTGGCAAATCCATACCAGTGTTCTCATTTCTCAGAGCTCTTGAATACTCTTTTCAAAGAAAGCCAAGGAATTTCAGGCATCTCTAGCTCACTCATAGTGGGCCATGTTTTGATCCATGTCTCACCCAACCAAGCAAGTAAACTTGTAATGCCTTTTTAAACTTCTGGATCCAGAATTTCTTCTTCATGGGCCCATATCCTGAAATTCAGCTTGATCAGGTTTGTTTCTTCCAATATTAGCCCACGCTTAAAATCCATTCCTATATCTGCTTCCCAGAATTCTGCTTATAAGAGTCAGAAAACTCAAGTTCTTTGGGAGTGAAGCATACTTCCTCATGCTTCTCCTTTAGGAGTTTTCTGAGATTTGAGGCTAGATGTAGGCCTAGAGTCAAAAGTAGGTGATGAACGTAGGTCCTGCGGAGCATCAACATTGTCTTACTTGGTAACTGCACCAGGGAAGGTCATTACTGCTTCTACAAGCAACACTCAGGTATAAGTGGAGAGGCCAACACTCAAGGTATAGGGTTGCATTCCTCTGCCACTTTGGTTGGGGAAATTGCTTTCTCTGGCAAAATAATTTCATCTGAACTTAGCAGTTCAATGTCCCCAGCTTCCCCAAGTTCCTCCCAAACATTTCCATCCCAATTTATATGACCCTATCCTTTCCTAAGAAGTGGCCTCGCTTTCACTGCAGATACCATTCATGGTTAAACTTTCACTGTAATTCAGCCAACTGCATTATGAGGGCTTGTCAGTGATCTTCAGCAACTTCAGCCCTATGGGAAAGGAGAGAAGATTCTCCTTTAGGACACACTTAGATGCCTTTAGATTGTTGCTTCATGCCTGAAGCTCATCATTTTCTTAGTAATTTTTTCCCCGAGATCCTGAGTGCAGTCAGCCAGCATTATATTTTTTACTTTTCCAAAGATGTTCAAAGTATCACTAAATTCCTTGTGCTTCACAAGTGGTGATTTAGGAAATCAAATGAATCTATTTAGTGTATTTAGAGTTCACACCACAAACTATCAGTCATCTGTATATATCAGAAAAGAGATCATGGAGATGTTAGGCCTCACTGAAATAGAGAGCCAACTCTAGAACTGCTATGATGATTGGAAAAATCCATCCTTACAATTCTGATTCTCTAGAACCACTCCTGGTACCAAACTTTGTATTAGGTAGGGTTCCCTAGACGAACAGGATCAGTGGGAAATATATGTATAATTATTCAAGGGGATTTATTGGGTGGCTTACAGGATCTAAGGCAGGAGAGTCCACAGTAGCTGTCTATGGGGTCAGAGGCAGGAGAGTCCACAATGGCCATCTCCACACTCAGAGCCAGATGACCTAGTACATAATGGTGAGCCTCTTAGAGCTCTCAATAAGAGACAGTCAGCTGTGGCAGGCATGCTGTACATTCACCACCACTGACCTAAAAGATCAAGTCCTAAAAGATACAAGCTTCGGAATAAGGATGATCTAAGACGTGGCACTAGTCCAAGATGGAAGCCTTAGAGGCTCTGTAGAGGTGCCTGTGCAAGTCTGCATTAGATGGCTGAAGACACTGGAGACCAGTGTCCAAAGGCAATGGCAATAACTAGAGCTCTTCTAAAATGTGGACCCTTCCTTCTTTTTTCTTTTGTCTCATCAGGTTTAAGCTTATTGGGATGAGTCTTCTCCCCGCCTTGGTTTGCTGGCCCTTGTGTTAATCATTCACAGACACACGTGGAAATGTGCTTCACTAATCTGTTAAGACTTTTCTTAATCCATTCAAGTCGATATACCATAATTAACAGTTATATCCTGGATGACACTCCTGGTCTCCAACTTTCCATATTCCTGTCTGTCTACTTCTTTTTGCAACCCAAGATCATAACTAAGCTATCTGTTTTAGTCCTTTCAACTGCTCCTCCCACCTCCAGTTCCCTATCATTTGTCTCTCTCTCAGAAGGACACCCTTCCCCAGAGCCAAAGGATCAAATATTCAGGGGCTCAGGTGACAAACCTGCTGTCAGGTTACAGATACTGTTTCCTGAAAGACCACACTATAGTGTTAGTGGAGCCTCAAGCTGCCCACAATGCCCTGCCTTCATCCTGCTGTCCCACAGGAGGTGAGAATAACTAGAATCCGCCTCTAGTACCAGTGCTGCCCGGAAACATGGCTCTGAGCCTCTGGCCCCTTCTGCTGCTGCTGCTGTCCTACACAGGTGAGAGGAACAGCGAGCAGGGCTGGGGTTGAAGGGGAGGGTTGCTGGAAAAGAGATATAAGAATATGGAGGTTAAACATAAAAAGTAAAGTGACAGGAAGAGAGGTAGAGAGATTAAGAAAGCAGGCAGTGACTTACTGCAGGCCAGTGAAAAGGGCTTGGCTCACCCTCCCCTCCCCTTTAGATCCAGGGAGGCGGGATCAGGAGCAAGCCTGTCTTTGGGGTCTAGGTTCTTCCCCTTCAGTGATCTCTGGGTTTCTCTTCTTGCAGTGACTCTGGCCCCTACCGGAGCTCAGTCCCTGGACCCTGATCTTTCCCTCCTGAAGTCATTCCTCTCCACTATGGACCAGGCTCCCCGGGGTTCCTTCAGCCAGTCAAGGTTCTCCGCATTCCTGGCCAACATTTCTTCTTCTTTTGAGCCTGGGAGAATGGGGGAGGGGCCAGTGGGAGAGCCCCCACCTCTCCAGCCTCCTGCCCTTCGCCTCCATGATTTCTTAGTGACACTGAGAGGTAGTCCGGACTGGGATCCAATGCTAGGGCTACTGGGGGATGTGCTGGCACTGCTGGGACAGGAGCAGACTCCCCGGGACTTCCTGGTACACCAGGCAGGTGTTCTGGGAGGACTCGTGGAGGTGCTGCTGGGAGCCTTAGTTCCTGGGGGGGCCCCTGCCCCTGCGAGGCCCCCATGTACCCGTGATGGGCCTTCTGACTGCGTGCTGGCTGCTGACTGGCTGCCTTCTCTGTTGCTGCTGTTAGAGGGCACCCGCTGGCAGGCCCTGGTGCAAGTGCAGCCCAACGTGGACCCCACCAATGCCACAGGTTTCGGTGGGAGGGAGCCAGTTCCTCACCTTTTGCAGGGTCTGTTGGGTTTGCTTACCCCACCTGGGGAGCTAGGCTCTGAGGATGCTCTTTGGGGTGGTCTGCTACGCACAGTGGGGGCCCCCCTCTATACTGCCTTCCAGGAGGGGCTGCTCCGTGTCACACACTCCCTTCAAGATGAGGTCTTTTCCATCATGGGCCAGCCAGAGCCTGATGCCAATGGGCAGTGCCATGGAGGTGAGTGACTTGGGCTGGGGCTGGGAAGTGGCAGGGCACTTCCACTGTGCCAGAAATGGAAGAAGGGTGATAGCCTCTTCCCTGCCCTTTCCCTCCTAGGTAACCTGCAGCAGCTGCTCTTATGGTAAGCAGCCGAGAGCAGTTCTGAGAGTTGTGGGCCTGGGAAGTCTGGATCTGAGAGCTGAAGGCATTAGCCTCCAGAACTGAGGCTAGACCTCATGAGAGGAGCACGGCTTGGGGGTTTTGCAGTGTGACTGTTTGGGTTGGTTTCTTTGTTCCTCCTCTTCCTGGCCACGCGGCCTTAGACGTGCTTCATATTCTATGTCCCACTTTCCCGGATGTGAAATAAGGATGGTAATATTAACTACTGTAGAGTTGTAAGGGATTAAATGAGTTGTTACCCTTTGAGTAAACTCCTTAGAACAGTGCCTGCCACATAGTGCTTAATAAATGTTAGCCATTAAAAGATAGAGTGTGGGGGAAAACCCCCAGCAAGATTGGGTTCCTCCATTTTCTTACTAATTCAGCACAATGCCAGAGCACAGACATATACAGTTGCCAGGCAGATTTCCTGATACGAGGCCAAAGAAGGGTTGTGTTTAAATGATCTAAAACCAGCTAGGATAAAGGAGAGAGAAATGAGGCAGCCAGGCGGACGGACTGGGGCAGCCAGGACCCCAACCAGGGTTCCTCCTCGGCAGTTTTGAGCCTGGGTGGCACTGGTCTCTCTCCTTTTACCCCATCTCAGTATGTACACCAGTAAATACTGCACTATCAGGAGCCTCACCGGGAGTAGGCTGTGCTTGCTATATCCCCTGCAGTGCTCTTAGCCAGGGTCAGTGCTTCAGCTGGAGGAAGCACAAACTGACCAATCCTGCCTGTTCCTCCCTCTGCACCCAGGGGCATCCGGCACAATCTCTCCTGGGATGTGCAGGCACTGGGATTTCTGTCTGGATCACCACCCCCACCTCCTGCCCTTCTCCACTGCCTGAGCACTGGTGTGCCTCTGCCCAGGACTTCACAGCCCTCGGCCCATGCCAGGCCTCGCCGATGGCGAGCCATCTCTGTGGAGGCCCTCTGTGAGAACGACACAGGCCCAGCACCGCCCTACAGCATCTCTAACTTCTCCATCCACCTGCTCTGCCAGCACGCCAGGCCTGCCACCCCACAGCCCCCTCCTAGTATTGCTGCCATCTGCCAGACCGCAGTATGGTATGCAGTCTCGTGGGTACCAGGTGCCCAGAGCTGGCTGCAGGCCTGCCACGACCAGTTTCCCAGTCAGTTTCTGGATGCAATCTGTAGCAACCTCTCCTTCTCAGCCCTGTCTAGCCCTAACCGCCGCCTTATAAAGCAGCTCTGTGCTGGCCTTCTCCCACCTCCTACCAACTGCCCTGATGACCTGGTCCCTGTGCCCCTCACCCCAGAGACCTTCTGGGGATGCTTCTTGGAGAATGAGACTCTGTGGGCTGAGCGACTGTGTGTAGAGACGAGTCTGCAGGCTGTGCCCCCCAGCAACCAGGCCTGGGTTCAGCATGTGTGCCAGGGCCCTACACCAGATGCCACTGCGTTCCCACCCTGCCACACTGGACCCTGTGGGGAACGCTGCCCAGATGGAGGCAGCTTCCTGCTGATGGTCTGTGCCAATGACACCATGTATGAGGCCCTGGTACCCTTCTGGCCTTGGCTAGCAGGCCAGTGCAGGATAAGTCGTGGGGGCAATGACACTTGCTTTCTAGAAGGGCTTCTGGCTCCTCTTCTGCCTTCTCTGCCACCTCTTGGGCCATCTCCACTCTGCTTGGCCCCTGCCCCCTTCCTGCTGGGTATGTTGTCCCAGCTGCCACGCTGCCAGTCCTCAGTGCCAGCCCTTGCCCACTCCACACGCCTGCACTATTTCCTACGTCTGCTGACCTTCCTTCTGGGCCCAGGGGCTGGAGGGGCTGAAGCCCAGGGGATGCTGGGTCAGGCCCTGCTGCTCTCCAGTCTCCCAGACAACTGCTCCTTCTGGGATGCCTTCCGCCCAGAGGGCCGGCGCAGTGTGTTGCGGACAGTTGGGGAGTTCCTGGAGCAAGAAGAGCCCACTCCAGCTGAACCCCTGATCAGCCTCAGCTCTGGTAGGAGCAAGATGGAGCTCCTGTCCTGCTTCAGTGTGAGTGATCTTCCTGGGCAAAAGCCCCTGGGGGATTGAACAGCATGAGGCAGGGGTATGATGCTTACAGGGATGTCAGCACATGGGTCTAGGCTCTCACAAACTTGGGTTCACATTTCAATTCTGTGATCAGTCTTGTATAAGGTTTTTGGCCTCTATGGGCAGTATTTTTTCCTTCTTAGTTATAAGCTGGGGGAGGTAATAGGACCAATTTTTTGAAATGGTTGTAAGAATTACATGAGATAATACATACTGTAGGCTTAATGTAGGGCATAATACATAAACATGAAGTAAACAATCTTATTATTCTTTTGTACTCTTAGATTCTCCCCCTTTCTGCTCCAGAAAGGAAGGGGAATCAGATTCTTGCCCTAGCAAGTGAGAACTGGGGCTGGCAGAGTATCAGAAGGTAAGGTAGAAATGAAAAAGAAAAAGATTCAGAGGGGACTACAGATCACAAGACTTTGTTTAAGTTCAAATATGCCATAAATTAGTGTGAATTTAGGTAAGTAGCTTTCTGGACTTCATGTTCTTCTCTGTAGAGGGAAGGAGCTTAAAATATGCTGCATACCATAACTCATTCACTGAGTACCAAAACACCTGCTAGGTTCTGTTGGGTATATACAGATTCCTTGTTAGGACCCACTTTTTGTAGGCCTGGGTTCACTGAAATGGAATTAGATAAATTTACAGTAATTTGGTTCAGGTCTACAAGTGTTTGTTGAGCCAGCTGTGGCCCTGGCATGGGAGAAGATGGAGGAGTAGATAGCTACAGGTTCCTGACCTAAAGGGGCTTCATATCCAAGGAGATGTACATATTAGCTTCAGTGAAGGACACATCCCCATAAGTTGAGCTGCAGTCTTGGGAAGCTGCAGGAAGATGGTGGAAATAGCTCTCTTGGCATCTTGTCTTTCTCCTCTGCCAGCCTGTGCTGTGGGATCTACTCCAGCGGGAGAAGAGTGTTTGGGCCCTGCAGATTCTCGTACAGGTAACAGAGGTTCACCCAGGTGGGCTGGGTGACAGCCAGGGCTTGAAGTCTCTGCCTAGCATGACCTCCTGTTCCCAGGCATACCTGCACATGCCCCCAGAAAATCTGCAGCAGTTAGTGCTTTCAGCAGAGATGGAAGCTGCGCAGGGATTCCTGACACTCATGCATCGTTCCTGGGCCCAGCTGCAGGTGGGCATAGAGGATGAGAGATGCGAGGGTGGAGGGGCTTCTAGGGATCGAGGGCACCTGGAACTGAGTGTGCAGAGGGCTTGCCTTAGTGGGAGGAGCAACTCCAGGAGGAGGTGGCAAGGACACTGTCTCCAGAGCTACAATCATTCCTGTGCCCCCACAGGTACCACCATCCGAGGAGCAGGCCATGGGTCGCTTAACAGCCCTGCTGCTCCAGCGGTACCCACGCCTCACCTCCCAGCTTTTCATCGATCTGTCACCACTCATCCCCTTCCTGGCTGTCTCTGACCTGATGCGCTTCCCGCCATCCCTGCTGGCCAATGACAGTGTGTAAGCATCACTCCTTCAGTCCCTGCCAGGGTCAGGACAACCATCTACCTTCATCATCTCCCTCCAGGGCTCCTTTTTATTAAACCAGGAAGAGCTGGAACAAGGCAAAGGGTTAAGACCCATTACTCCCTCCAGCCTGGCTGCCATTCGAGATCACAGCTCAGGAATGAAGCCTGAACAGAAGGAGGCCCTGGCAAAGCGACTGGTGGCCCCTGAGCTATTTGGGGAAGTACCTGCCTGGCCCCAGGAGCTGCTGTGGGCAGTGCTTCCCCTGCTCCCCCACCTCCCCTTGGAGAACTTCCTACAGCTCAGCCCTCACCAGGTGAGAGAATCATCTTCATTTGTCTGCAGGTGGTATGACTCCTTGCAGGCCCTTCCCTATAAGTATCCCACAGACTCCAGCACAAGGTGACCCTCCCCACCTCAGATCCAGGCCCTGGAGGATAGCTGGCCAGCGGCAGGTCTTGGGCCAGGGCATGCCCGGCATGTGCTACGTAGCCTGGTAAACCAGAGTGTCGAGGATGGTGAGGAGCAGGTCCGCAGGTGAGTGGTTGTGGGATCAATGATCAAGGCTGGAATGGGAAAGATAAGATAGGGCTAGTGGATTGGTCTCCTAGGAAGGAAGGGACAAGTAGGTAATGGCCCCAGGTGGTGTAGGGCTTCAGGAGTGATATTATATATATATATAGTGCCTCCATGTTGTTTAGGAATCAGAATGCATACTCCAGTGTACCCACATAGTCCCTGACTTAACACTAACCTCAGTGACCATGTGAAGGCCAGCTTCATGCCCTCCCCAGGCTTGGGTCCCTTGCCTGTTTCCTGAGCCCTGAGGAGCTACAAAGCCTGGTGCCCCTGAGTGATCCGATGGGGCCAGTAGAACGGGGGCTGTTGGAATGTGCGGCCAACGGGAACCTCAGCCCAGAAGGACGGGTGAGCTCCTTAGCCCAGGCCTGTAAGACTTCAGGGTCCCCCTGGGACTGTATGAGTGGCCCGATTGTGTCAACCCAAGCTTAAGCACAGTAATGCCAGCCCCAGACCCACCTCTGCCACCTCCTTTCCTTATTCTATGGTCATTCTTGTTACCACCCCTTCCTGGCCTTATTCTATCTGTTGTGTGGCATCCCAAACACACCCTTTGCCATCTTGGTCCAGTTTGCTATTTCTGTACCTGGTTCCAAATCCTTACTCAGGCTCTGGGAAATCCAGTTGTGGGGTCAGAGAAAAGGTCCAAGTTTCAGCTGTCTTTTTTTCCCCCAGTCCCAAACCTTCTCTGGTTACAGGTGGCGTATGAACTTTTGGGTGTGTTACGCTCATCTGGAGGAGCAGTGCTAAGCCCCCCAGAGCTGCGGGTATGGGCCCCTCTCTTCCCCCAGCTGGGTCTCCGTTTCCTACAAGAGCTGTCAGAGCCCCAGCTTAGAGCTATGCTTCCTGCCCTTCAGGGAACCAGTGTCACACCTGCCCAGGTGAGCCTGTCTGATTCCCTGGCATCCACTTCCTGGAGCCCTAGTCCAGGCAGTCACATTTAGGGATACTATCAGCCCCTGCTTCTGCTGGGTGAGCACAAGAGGTGAACTCAGTCCCAAAGAGGTTTCCCTTGTTCCCCTGGTCAAGCAGCACCCTGAGTCAGGCTAGTCACTGCGGGTGTTGGAGAGGGAGTTGGGTGTTTTGGAGGGCGAGCCCTAAGGACTCGCTTGGAACTTGGCTTCTGGGACCCGAGAGCTGTTGTTCCCTTTCCCATCCCACCCCAGGCTGCCCTGCTGCTTGGACGGCTTCTCCCTAGGCATGATGTGAGTAGCAGCAACTTTCTGACACCCCCTGGAGGTCTGTGACCCTTGTTTTCTTGGCTCTTTCATCTACCCTCTCCTCCCCCTCAGTTCTCCTCCTTCCTTTGCTCTGTTGCCCTGTGAATGTTGCCTTCCCCACCACCTAGCTCCTCTTGTGGTCTCTTGTCTCTCCTGCCGTTCAGCTGTCCTTGGAGGAACTCTGTTCCTTGCACCCTCTGCTGCCCGGCCTCAGCCCCCAGACACTGCAGGCCATCCCTCGGCGAGTTCTGCTTGGGGCCTGCTCCTGCCTGGTTCCTGAACTGTCACGTCTTTCAGCCTGCCAGACTGCAGCCCTACTGCAGACCTTTCGGGTATGAGAGGAACAGAGGCCTCCCATTGCCTTACCCACATCCACACACACAAACACGCATACCACCGACTCTCATGCAGGTGAAAGATGGTGTTAAAAGTATGAGTACCACAGGCGTCGCTGCTGCGTGTGTCCCCGGTCAGGTAATGTATGAGATCTCCCAACCAAGCTCCTCTCCATGTTCTGAGACAGGTTCATCTGGCTTGTGTTGCCTTACAACCTGCCCTGCAGTGGCCCTGAAAGTTTAGGTTAGCTCTGTGCCCACCTAGATATTAGCAGCTCCCTCCAGTTCCAGATGCAGGACTGCATGGCTTACACTGCCCCACAATGTTAAAGCCAGAAAGCCTGAGAAATATCCTCCACTGTCATGTGAAGTGACCAAGATTCAGAGAAGCTAAGGGATACGAGTTCACCAGATGTCTAACTAGCAGAAACTTAACCACGGTGGCCTTCAGTGTGAAGGAACTTAGGTGTCCATTGCTATGGTGCCAAATGCCATTCTACCTTAACCTAGCTTTGGGGCCCTTTTTGCCCCCATGGCTCCCCTTCTCTGAGGGCTGAGTGCAGAACCTCTCACATGTCACTACACTGTCACAATTGTCACTGCCAGCAGCCTATGCCCACCACTTGGCCAGACTGCCTGCTTCCCCTGCTCCCATTAAAGCTGCTACAGCTGGATGCTGCAGCTCTTCTGGCAAACCGGAGGCGTTACCGGGATCTTCCCTGGTCTGAGCAGCAGGTAATTATCTTACTTTGTCCCTCAGAAACCCCTCCCCATCTTGTTACCTCCTTTACCCACCCCTTGCCCAATGTGGTGCCTCCTCCCTAGAAGCCCTCGTGATGCCTCTCTCCCTCTCCACCTCTCAGTGAGAACAGGCACTGGGAAAGTGACGTCTGATGGGACCGAGTAGCGAGGCAGGGCTGAGTCCAAGGATGGGGTCTTGCATTAGTTAGTATCTCTGCTGGGAAGTGGCTCTTTCTATTTTAGGCACAGTTTCTCTGGAAGAAGATGCAGGTACCCACCAACCTGACCCTCAAGAATCTGCAGTGAGTAACTTGGGTTGAACAGTCAATTTAATTGATTGTTTTTTTTGTTTTTGTAGTGCTGGGATTGAACTCAGGGCTTCATGAATGCAGAGCAAAGGATCTACTACTGAGCCACACCCTTAGCCCCAGCTAACGTTTTCTGAGTATTGACCATATGCTGTGTACCATGTAATATGCCACAGAGGACACAGATAATGCATGGTCTCAGCCTCATCATGATTCCCCTGGCTCCCCTCCCCCTTGCCCTCCTTCCTGCTCTCTACAGTGCCAGGCCCCCATTGCCTAGAGCTTAGAGACTCAGAAGAGCTGTCCTGTCACCTACTTGTGCTCTTGGGCAAGTCGTTTAACCTAAGCTTCAGTTTTACTTTCTGTACAATGAGACTAGGGCACTTAGCTCATAGGTAGTCATTGGGAAGATTAAATGAGATAAGACATGTAAGATGTTCGATGTAAACTGGGTCTGATGACATATACCTGTAACCTCAGCTACTTAGGAGGCTGAGACAGAAAAATCACAAGTTTGAGGCTGATGTAGGTAACTCTGCAAGACCATAGCTCAAAAAGTAAAGTAGAGATGGACTGTATCTCATTAGTAGAGCACTTGCTAACCTTACTCAAGGTCCTGGGTTTAATTCCCAGCACACACACACACCCCAGATAGTTAACATAGTATTTTCTCAGTATAAACTCTGAGTAGATATTTGCTGTTAGTTTTATTCAAGGGGACTTCAGAGCCACTGGTCAAGCAAGAATAAAAATAAGTATCATCTTACTTATACTTATTGTAAATGAATCTGAAGACATGGCTCTAGGCTCAGTTTACCATGCTTCTAGCAGGTTGAAATTGGAATGTCACTGGGCCTGTGTGAATCTGTTTTTTTCTCTGATAGACAGTAATAATGTTTGGGGAGTGAATGAGATTGTCTATGTATAAACAGCCCTCAAACTGTAAATGACCATAAATGAGTATCTGTCCTTGTGCTGGACAAGCTGGTATCAAGGAGCAGCCAGGCTGCAGCCACCTACCCACTCACACACCCACAGGGCTCTAGGCAACCTGGCAGCGGGTATGACCTGTGAGTTTCTGCAACAGATCAGCTCAATGGCAGATTTCCTGGAAGTGGTACACATGCTTTACCGACTGCCCACTGGGGTCCGAGGGAGCCTGGTGAGTGGGGGACTTGGGCATGAGTGGGAGCCAGGAGACCAGGACCCTAGTTGCGGAACTCTACCCGCCTGCTCAGCTCAGTCCTGATCTGCTTTCCCACCCTGTCCTACAGAGGGCCTGCATCTGGGCAGAACTGTGGAGGAGGATGACAATGCCAGAGCCAGAACTGACCACCCTGGGGCCAGAACTGAGTGGGCTTGACACCAAACTTCTCCTGGATTTACCGTAAATGCTATACCTGGAGATACTGGATCCTCAAACTCAGTTGAGAGTAGATCTGCACTTATGAAATACCCTAGCAGACACAGTTCTCTGTCTGGTAGTTCTGGACATCATTCATAGCCCAAAGCAGGGGTTTCTATTCAAATGACCCCACCACAGGACAACAGAGGGTAGCAATACTGGTGAAGCCTGCCAAATAATCCTCATATAACCTGAGCCACATTAATAGAGATACAGTATGAAATAAGAGAGGCAGTGGTCCATTTCCTCCATAGTGGACTATAGTTTGCTTAGAATGCTGTGTTCTATGTGTTCAGAGGAGTGGATGAAGAGAAAATGATGAAAAGTATGATAAATGCATCTAAATCCCCAAGGAACTATCAAATAAACAGTATTGGTTCCATGAGGCAAGACTAGGATCAAATTTTTGTACA
Organism: Hydrochoerus hydrochaeris; assembly: GCA_004027455.1. Taxonomy (NCBI): domain Eukaryota; kingdom Metazoa; phylum Chordata; class Mammalia; order Rodentia; family Hydrochaeridae; genus Hydrochoerus; species Hydrochoerus hydrochaeris. The sequence continues at coordinate 3,985 of PVLA01003949.1, read as the reverse complement.
ATGTAAAAAAAAAAAAAATGGAGGTAGTGAGTTCCTAATCCCTGGAGCTATCCAAGCCTAAGGAAGATGGACCCATTGCAGCAGTGTTGTAGAGCAGATTCAAGTATGGGTTGGGGAAAGAGAAAATTTAAGGCTTCTTCATACTAGAGAGTCTAGGAGCTCATAGTGTCTCACTCATGTGCCTCTTTTCTCACGTTAACCCCCTGCTGCCATTCCATTTGAGCCATAAGTCAGAGGTGGACAAGGCTGGAGTTGCAGTCTTTTGGGGGATTTGGCGATGGTAGAAGCAGGTCACTCCATCCTTATATTTTTATAGGCATAGATTTTGGCTCTTGTACAATTTGGCCCAGTTCTAGAATTGATAACCCTGTATAGACTGCATGATGTCAGATTTGTGGGCCAAAGGGTTTCGTTTTGCTAAAGCCACTCAAATCAATTGAAATATCTTTGTTCTCTGAGATAATTTAGATAAGGAGAAATCTAATTGCCTAGAGGAAGAGAAAAATCCTGGACCACAAGTTACACAGAAAGAGGGCTAAGAAAAATTTAATGGTACATAATATCTGGGGCTTTTGAGTCCATCACATCAGATAGGATAGTTTATTTCTTTTCAGGACACTAGAAATATGTCACTCTCTTTGTTCTTTTCCTTCAAGAAAGTGGTGATAAGTAGCTCAGGACCACATCACTTGATCTGGTGTTACATCTTGTCTGGGAAATGTGAGGGTCTGAGGTCCATGTTCAACTTGACTGAGTTGTGACTCAGTGTCCCTCCTGTCCAATCACTGTACCAGGATCCCATTGATGGACAGACTGTCCAATGAATCCATTATGTTGGTGGTAGAGCTGGTACAAGGAGCTCCAGAGCAGTTGCTGGCACTGACCCCTCTCCACCAGGCAGCACTGGCAGAGAGGGCACTGCAGAACCTGGTAAGAGCCCACCCTTCTGGACTCACAGCTGCTGCCCTTGGCAGTGCATGCCCCTCAGACAGTGATCTTTGCCTGTCTTCCAGCAAGCCCCTTCTTGCTGACAAACAGGTTTCTCTCTATAAGGGCCTCCAGCCTCTAGATCTGTCTCTGAATTCTATTCCTCGATAATCTGCTTTATGATTCCTGTCCTTCCCACTGGGGCCTGAGAAATCCATTGGATCCCTCCTCTTAGTCTTTCTTCCTTACTCCTATCTGAGTTCATTCACTGTTTAAGAAAGTAAACAAAGATAGCATCCCAGGTTGTTAAATTAGGGGCAGTACAGAAGGAATTTCAAGAGACTTGGTGTCTTGATCAAAGAACCTGGTACACTGAGTCAGAGATGCACTGTCCAAGACCTGATGCCCCTCTCTAGGTTCCAAAGGAGACCCCAGTCTCAGAGGAAGTGCTGGGAACACTGGGCCCTTTGGTCGGATTTCTGGGTATAGAGAGCATACGACGGATCCCTCTACCGATCCTGCTGTCCCATCTCATTCAGCTGCAGGGCTTCTGCCTAGGAGAAACATTTGCCACAGAGCTGGGACAGCTGCTGCTGCAGGAGCCGGCTCTTGGGTATGGAACTTTGGGAATTTCAGATTTTAACTTTTCCTATACCCAATCCCTCAACTATGTCATCAGTAGCAACCCCTTCCATAGGCTTAATGTCCCTAGGAGTGTGACTCCCCACTTCTACTCTGTCCTCTTTTCCTCAAGGCTCCCTCAGCTCCCAGCATAGGATCATCTTCCTGTCCTTTAGGAAACCAGAATTGTGGAGCCAGGATGAAGTAGAGCAAGCTGGACGCCTAGTATTTACTCTGTCTACTGAGGCTATTTCCTTGATTCCCAGGGTAAGTGAAGGGGCATGGAAGGAGTAAATGCACAGGGCATCAATGAACTGCCTGAGCCTAAGGAGGACACAGGAAATACAACCTGTATCTGGGGAAGACTGCTAAACACAGGCAGGTTTTGAAATTACAGCTGCAGTAGTTGGCCCTGACCCTATTCAGATCTCTCCCCAAGCTTCTACTTTATTACGCAGGAGGCTTTGAGCCCAGAGACCCTGGAACGGCTTCTAGAAAAGCAGCAGAGCTGGGAGCAGAGCAGAGTTGGACAGCTGTGTGGGAGACCACAGCTTACTCCCAAGAAAGCAGCCCTGGTAGCTGGGGTTGTACGGCCAGCTGCTGAGGATCTTCCAGGTGAGGCTACCTAAATACTCATATATCCAGCAGAGTGTACAGGAGAAAGTATCAAACAATGCTCTCAGAAATCTGGTCTGGGGTGTAGCTTGGTGGCCAAGTGTTTGTCTAGCATGCATGAGGCCCTTCATTTGAACCCCAGGACTGAAGTGGTAGAAATCTAGGCTCTGTAAGTGTGGCCCTTTGACCAAATTTACAAACCTTCTACTCTATGGGCTTTTGAGGTGATTGCCAGGCTATCCTGTCCCTCTTGATATCTTAATACCAAGGTATCTTCATCAGGTTTTTAGTCCACGACTCTTGTTTTCCTGTTCTCTTATCAATAGACTCAGCTCTGTTTTGGCTAAGCAGCGAGCTTCCTGCTGGGAAGATCCTTAGAAGGATAGACACTATGAGGCCAGAGACCTGGGTTCTAATTCAGCTCTGCCATAAAATACAAGGGCAACCTCTTCAGTTTTCCATCTACTGAAATTATAGCCTTTGCCTCTCCAAGCGTTTCTTGTTCTGATACCCTCTAAACCAGTGATGGCAAACCTTTTAAAGACTGAGTGCCCAAACTGCAACCTAAAACCCATTTATTTATTGCAAAGTGCTAGCACTGCAATTAAACCTGAATACAGAGGTTTTAGTTTAGAAAAAAACTCATACACTAACATCTTCTGTCTTAAAAGAAAAATAACATGTGTGTCCTAAGTTTGCCACCACTGCTGTAAACCCTATAAATCTCACCCTAAACTATCCCTGCTTAAACCTCCATCTTGCAAAGGTTGGGAGGGTCATTCCATCTCCAGACATCTCTCTAGGCATGTTTTAACACAACTCTGACCTTCTGTGCTTGCTTTTCCCCTTCAGAGCCTGTACCAACTTGTGCAGACATCCGAGGGACCTTCCCAGCAGCCTGGTCTGCAACACAGATTGCAGACATGGAACTCTCAGACTTTGAGGACTGCCTGGCACTGTTTGCAGCAGATCCAGGGCTTGGGCCTGAGGAACTACAGGCAGCCATGGGCAAGGCAAAGAAGGTTAGGGATGGGGAAGCCACTAGCAGTTGGAGGGGGAAACAGGAGGCAGTTGGTTAGGCATGATGTGGAACACAAGGAAATGGAGAGTTGGGAGAGAGTCAGGGAAATGAGATAAAAACAGAGGGTTTGGATCACAAGTAGGTCAGAGGGGATCAATATTGAGGAAATGGAGCTAGTACACAGATAGAGGGACTATGTAATAGCCAGATCTTGGAAACAACCCAAATGCTCATCAATTGAGGAATAGATAAAAAGGTGGTATTTTTGTTCAATGGAATATTACTCAGCTATAAAGAAGGATAAACTCAAGGTTTTTATACATAAATGGATGCAACTAGAGACCATACTCATAAGTGAAATAAATCAGACTCACATGTGTAAATATCATATTGTCTCGCTAGTGTAAGAATCTGAAAGCAAATAAGATCCAAAAGTTACAATGGATATAGTGAAAGGGAAAGAACCTGCTTAAAGGGAAATCATATTGTTTGATCAATTTTGGACCCCTGGATCTGGTAACCTGAGCAACTATTTTGAAGATAATAATGTGTAATATAACACCCATTGTTAAATTCCTATCATCTTATTTTGAAATCCTGTATCAATATTTTGTTGTCATCCTTTGACTTTTGTTGTTTTTGTTTGATTGCTTTCTAATTTTTCTGTGCTTTTTTTCTTTTTAAAATTAAAAAATAATAGAGGGACTAGAGAAGCAGTGATCAACTTTCAGTGTCAAAACCATCTAGGGAGCAGGTTTTTAAAATACTAGTGCTGGGGTATAATGCCAGTCCAAGAATCTC
>PVLA01003948.1:113464-193113 GCA_004027455.1 Hydrochoerus hydrochaeris | reverse complement strand
GATAGTTCCATGACAAAGAACAGCTGAAGAACTTCATGATCACCAAACCAACCCTACAAAGAATACTGAAAGACATTCTAGATACACATAGGAAAAAAACACAATTAAACAGAATGGAAAGGTAGAGATACAACAGCAGAAAGATAACATGTCAACAATAAACCAATATATAATGGTTATAACCATTAATGTAAATGGCTTCAATTCACAAATTAAAAGAAATAGACTGGCAGAATGGATCAAGATACAATGTCCAACCATATGCTGGCTACAAGAAACCCTTCTAACCCAAAAGGAAATTCACATACTGAAAGTCCAAGGATGGAAAACAATACTTCATGCAACAGGAACTCAAAAAAAAAAAAAAAAAAAAAAGCAGGGGTAGCTATTCTGTTTGCAGACAATGTGAACTTCAAACCAAGAAAGGTCTGAAGAGATAAAGGTCACTACATATTAGTCAGGGGAAAACTTCAAGAGAAAGAGGTAACAATCTTAAATATATATGCACCAAATTCCAGAGCACCCAGCTATACAAAGCAAGTATTAACATAAATGAAAAATCAAATAAGCAATAACACAATAGCAACAGGAGACCTTAACATGCCATTGCCACAAAGGGACAGATCAACTAGACAGAAAATCAGCTAAGAAATATCAGAACTGAATCACACCTGTGAAAAAATGGACTTGATAGACTTATATAGAGTGTTTCATCCAACAACATCAGAATACAAATTCTTCTCAGCAGTACATGGGACATTTTCTAAAATAGACCATATACTAGTCCACAGAACATATTTAAGTAAATACAAAAGAATTGAAATTATCCCATGCATGTTATCAGATCATAGCACCATGAAACTAGAAATTAATGATAAAAGAAACTGAAAAAAAACCACAAACACATGGACATTGAAGAATACACTCTTGAGCAATCAATGGATCACAGAGGAAATTAAAGAAGAAATTAAACAATATCCACAAGGGAACCAAAATACAAATACAACTTACGGGAACCAGTGGGATGCAATGAAAGTAGTCCTCAGAGGAAAATTTATTGAACTGAGTTCCCACATTAGGAAAACAGAATGAACAAGGAGCAAGTCAAGCCCAAAGCCAAAAGAAGGGAGGAAATTATAAAGATCAGAGCAGAAATCAATGCAATAGAAACTAAGAAAACAATGCAAAGAATCAATGACTCAAAGAGTTGGTTCTTTGAAAGAATAAATAAAGTTGATTAGCCCCTAGCCAACCTTAATTTAAAAAGGAAAGGACAAACTCAAATTCATGTAATATGAAACAAAAAAGGTGAAATCATTACAGACTCTGTGGTAATACAAAATATCATCAACACCTATTTCGAAAACCTCTACTCTCATAGGTTTGATAACACAGAAGAAATGGACAAATTCCTAGAAACATATGAAATACCAAAGCTGGGTCACAAAGATGTAAAACTTCTGAATAACCCAATTTCTATTAATGAAGTTGAAAATGTAATTAAACCCTTACCTAAAAAGAGCTCAGGCCCAGACAGATTCACTGTGGAATTCTACAAGAAATACAAAGAAGGCTTAATGCCGACACTCCTCAAACTTTTCAATGAAATTGAAAGTGAAGCAATTCTTCATAAGTCATTCCTGGAAGCAAATATTATTCTAGTACCAAAACCTGAGAAAGACCCAAATAAAAAAAGAGAACTACAGGCCAGTCTCCCTACTGAACATAGATGCAAAAATTCTCAATAAAAGATTGGCAAACAGGATGCTGCAAGTCATCATGAAGTTTATATACCATGACCAAGTGGGATTCATCCCAGGCATGCAGGGATGGTTCAACATATGTAAATCAATAAATATAATCCACCATATCAATAGAGCCAAAAGTAAGAATCACATGATCATTTCTATAGATGCAGAAAAAGCTTTTGATAAGATCCAACACTCATTCATGATAAGAACTTTACAGAGAATAGGAATAGATGGTTTCTACCTCAATATTACGAAGACCATCCAAGACAAACCAACAGCCAGCATCATATTAAATGGCCAGAAACTGACAGCCTTTATCTTGCAATCAGGCACAAGACAATAATGTCCCTTATCACCACTCCTCTTCAACATGGTACTGGAAATACTAGCTAGAGCAATGAGACATGAGTGAGAAATAAAAGGATTAAAGATAATAAAAGAGGAAGTTAAACTATCATTATTTGCAGACAACATGATACTCTACATAGAAGACCCCCTAAACTCCATTGAAAGACTCCTAGATATAATAAATAAATTCAGCAATGTAGTTGGATACAAAGTCATTACTCAAAAATCTATAGTATTCCTATACACTAACAACAAAATCACTGACAGAGAAATAAGAGAAGCCACTCTCTTCACAATAGCATCCAAAAAAATGAAATACTTAGGAATTAATCTAATGAAAGAAGTAAAAGAGCTGTACAGGGAAAATTTTAATACTCTAATAAAAGAAATCGAAGAGGACCTCAGAAAATGGAAAGACATCCCTTGTTCATAGATAGAAAGAATAAATGTTGTGAAAGTGGCCATTCTCCCAAAATTATTATACAGATTCAATGCAATCCCAATGAAAACATCACTATCATACCTCATAGGTCTAGAGAAATCACTCCTAAAATTCATCTGGAACCAGAAGAGACCTAGAATAGCAAAGGCAATTCTAAGCAACAAAGCAAGGTAGGAGGCATCACAACCCCTGACTTGAAGTTATGTTACAAAGCTACTGTAATAAAATCAAGATGCTACTGGAATAAAAACAGACTTGAAGGTCAATGGAATAGACTAGAAGATACAACCACTACTACAAACACACTGAACCACCTTATCTTTGATAAAGGTGCCAAACATGTTCACTGGAAGAATGATAGTCTCTTTAATAAATGGTGCTGGAAAAACTGGCTATCCATATGCTGAAAACTAAAACTAGACCCATGCCTATCACCATGTACTAAAGTCTTAATGGATCAAAGATCTAAATATTAAAACTAAATCTACTGGAAGACAAAGTAGGTAGAAATCTTGAAGTCATAGGGGTAAGTAGAGAATTAATGAACAAGAACCAAATTGCATGGGAAATACTTCCCAGAATCAATAACTGGGGTCATATCTTATTAAAGAGTTTCTGCATGTCAAAAGAAGTCTCCAGCATAGTGAAAAGAAAACCCACAAACTGGGAAAAAATCAGAGTGAACTGTCTCTCAGACAAAGGACTTCTGTCTAGAACTTATAAAGAATTTTTAAAAATCAGACCCCCGAAATTCAAAGACCCAATCCAAAAATGGGCATCCAAGATGAACACACAGTTCTCAGATGAGGAAATATGAATGGCAAATAAATACGTGAATAAATGTTCATCATCATTAGTCATTAGAGAAATGCAAATTAAAACCACACTGAGATTCTATCTCACTCCAGAAAAAGTGGCCATAATCAACAAAACTACCAATAACAAATGCTGGAGAGGCTGTGGGGAAAAAGGAACTCTTCTGCACTGTTGGTGGGAGTGCAGACTGGTGCAGCCACTGTGGAGGTCAGTCTGGAGGTTCCTCAAAAAGCTGGGATTGGAAGTCCCATTTGACCCAGCTATTCCACTCCTAGGCATATTCCCAGAAGAACTGAAAACATCATACCACAGAGATATATGTGCACCCATGTTTATAGCAGCACAATTTGTAATAGCCAGATCTTGGAAACAACCTAAGTGCCCATCAACTGAGGAATGGATAAAAAAATTGTGGTACTTTTATACAATGGAGTACTACTCAGCTATAAAGAACGATCACATTGAGATATTTATAAATAAATGGATACAACTTGAGACCATACTCATAAGTGAAATAAATCAAACTCACATGTATAGATACTCTATAGTCTCCCTAGTGTAAGAAATGGTAAGAGTACATAAAATTTTATGGTAATCAGGTTTCCCAATTACAATGCTTTGAAGTCTTATAATGTTTTCATTCATTAGTTGGAATGGTTTTATTCTGTTTTGCTTGATTTTATTATGTGTGATGATATGAACAGTTACTTTGAAGAAAACAAGACAATATGGCAGCTGCTGCTGATTTAATATCATCTTGCTTTGAAGTCCTAACATGCTTTTGTTCTTCTATTACTATGGGTTCTAAATGTTGTGTCTTATTGGATTTTAATATGTATGATAGTATAAATAAATTTTGTATGGAAAATGAGATATTATAGTAGCCATTGTTCATTTTCTGTAATTTGGTTCAGAATGCCTTGTAATACTTTCATTCTCTTGAATTGTTTTATTCTATTTTATTATGTTTGATATTATTGTGTGTGAAGCTATGCTCAACTATTTCAAAGAAAGAAACATTATGGTAGCAATTGTTAATATCCAATTGTCTTGTTGTGAAGTGCTGTGCTGCTTACATTGTTCTGTTCTGATCTGCTTTGTTCTGTCCTCTTTTGTTTTATTTTCTGTAAAATAATAAATAAACAACTGTGAGGCCATGCTGCACTGCACCACGTGGACGGTCATGGAGTTAGCTTAGGGCCAAACAGAAGTTGTGGAGATACTTTAGTGAAAAAATGGAACAATGTGTGTATCATAGAATCTCCTTGCTTACCATCACCACTTGTTCTCCTTGATAAGCGAGCAAGAGATGGGGGGAGGCGAGGTGTCAACATGAAGCTAAAGCAGTGAGTTGTGCAGTTAGCTATACTCATTGTTATCTTTATCTTCACCAGTTTTTTTGATTGACATCTTAGATACATCAGCTGTCAACTGGGAGGATCAGAGGGCTTTTCACTAAATGATGACTGGCTTGTGAGTAGAGCTGTCACCCAAGCTGGGCCATACCTTGCAGTCTCCTTGGGAGACTGCAGCCCAATGGGTGGTACCCTGGGAAGTGTACCCTGAAGAGACCAAAAGTTGGAGCAATCATGCATGCCATGGCCACCAAGGAAATTATTAAAGCTGATGTGGGTTATAAAGGGACATGGTTGAAGGCCTTGCTGATCCTTGAAAGAGGATGGAAAGTTGTCTTCAAACCTAAGCAGTATAGCCAAGACTGTGTAGTGGAGGGAGAGCCATATACTAGTTATGATAGACACAATGCAGAGGTAGCAGCCTTTCACTTGGGCAAAATTTTGGGTTTCTGCCGAGCTCCTTTGGTGGTTGGCGGATTTGTTACTCTGCGAACAGAAATCAAGCCTGTTGCCAAGGAGCAGCTTCCTAACTGTGGGAAACAATATTCTACAGGAAGTGCTATTATTGCCAAGAAACAGAGCCAGAATGTGCCAACAGAGACATGATGGAGGGATCTGTCATACTTTGGTTTCCAGATGTATGACCTCTGCAGAAACACCAACACCCCTGGGGCAGGATTTACTGAGAAGGCAAACCAGCCAAGTGGGAGGGTGATGCCGTGAAAAAAAATCTCCATATGATGCAGGCCCACATCTCTTGGACATTATTGACACCTCTGTCTTTGATTACCTGATTGTCAATGCTGACCAGCATCAGTATGAGAGCTTTCATGATGATAAAGGTGCTAGTATGCTCCTCCTTCTCACTAATGCCAAAAGCTGTGGGAACTCCCTGGTGAATGAGAGAATTTCTTGCCCTTCTCAGTCAGCATTGCATCATTCAGGTGTCCATCTGGAAAAGACTGAACTACCAAAAAAATGGAGTGCTAAAATCTTCCTTAAAATCTGCCATAGTCCATGATCCCATTTCCCCTGTGCTCTCAGATCCTCACCTGGGTGCTATGGACCAGCGGCTGCTGAGTGTCCTGGCCACCATAAAGTAGCACACTGACTAGTTTGGAATGGAAACTGTGTGAGTAGAAGACAGGATGCCTCTCTCCCATTTGTGATTCTCAACACAAAATAAGTGAAACTTATTTTTACAAGATAGAGAAATGGAACAATCAACTCAAAATGGTATCAGAGGGCTTTGGAAGCTGCCAGCAGGAGATTATGTTAGTAGAGGACAAGGTGGCCTTGGGTGTCATTGGGGTTTTATGTAGTAGAAACTGAGGCAAAGGTATATTTTAGAGCTCAATACATTCCTTCAGAACCACTTTCTGACTCCTTCAGTAGTGGCCCATTTTCAAAATGGGGATTAGCATTAGTCAATTTTAACTCCCATGCCAAAGGACAAAGAAGTGACATTTAGATGAGTGAATGCTGTACTTGGTTCCAGACTGTTTTGAGGTGAACTTTACAGTCCTTTATCCATACTTTTGGATTTTGTGGAAGCATTTTACAATTTCTTGTTGTTCTTCTTTTCTTTTTTTTTTTTAAACAGAATGCTTATTGGTAACAATGGAGTGGCAGCAAATAAAATCTTGCATTCTATTGAGCCAAAATAGAATGCTCTGTTGGAGGAGGATATATTTGTAAGATAGAATTGGTGGGAAGGAAAAATCAGGAAGATACTCAAGCTGTTAAGCAATTTTGTTGTGTGCTTTTGGTGATCTTAGAGGAGGGAAAAAGAGAGATACTCAGTAGAACCAGAGTTGGGAGATGATTGAACTAGCAGAAATCTGACTCCCCTGTGATTAGGTTCCAAGGTATCTAAAAGCAAACATGACTTTGCATGTAAGTAAAATCTGCATCCTCACAGTTGTGTCCAAATTAACCAAAACATTGTCTCTAGAGAAAATATTTTTACAACCCAAGCATGATTCTTTTATGGAGATTGATTTTCTTTTTTGCTTAAAGCAGTCAAATCCTTTGTAAATTAACAAAGCAAACTGAAATAACACCTTGAATAGGTTTCCTATGATCCCTTTAACCCTCATTTGTCTTCTGAAATGAATTCCCACTTCTATTTCTAAGGTATTGTCATTGAAGATGTTGTTCCTAGGAGATCAGCAACTCTGTTTCTGCCTTTCTTATAAGGAAAGGCAGAAATGACACAGGAGACAGTATACACCTTGCTGACAGATAAACTGAGTTGATGATGTGGGAAAAACAACCACAGTCTCCAGAAAAACAACAGAAAGAAGCAAGGCAAGTAATTACAGTAAGGGAAAAACAGGGAACAAACACCAGGCAGGGTAAGTAATTACAGTAAGGGAAAAAACAACAGAAAAACAACATGACAATGATAACCCAATACATATCAGTTATAACCATCAATGTGAAAGGTCTCAGTTCACCAATTAAATGAAATAGAGTGCCAGAATAAATCAAGAAACAAGGTCCAACAATATGCTGCATATGAGAAACACATCCAACTTATACACTGAAAGTCAAAGGATGGACAATAGTATTTCATGTGACAGAAACCCAGAAAAAAGCAGCGATAGCTATTCTGTTTGCAGACAATGTGAACTTCAAGCCAAAAATGATCAAAAGAGATAAAGAAGGTCACTAAATACTTGTTAGAGGAAAACTTCAAGGAGGAAGAGAAAATGATCATAAATATATATACACCAAATAAGGTAGCACCCAACTACATAAGACAAATAGTAATAGACATGAAAAATTAAATATGCAATAAAACAATTGTAATGAGATAGATCACAAAGAGACAGATCAACTAAACAAAAAGGCAGTAAAGAAATAACAGAAATGAACCAAACCTCTGAAAAAATGAACTTACTAGATGTTTACAGAGTATCGCACCCAACAATATCAGAATACACATTCTTCTCAGCTGCACATGGGGCATTCTCTAAAATAGAACATACATTAGCCCATAAAATAAGCTTAAATAAATGCAAAAGAAATCAAATTATCCCATGCATATTATCTGACCATAGTGCACTGAAATTGGAAATTCATAGCAAAAGAAACTACAAAAACTACATAAACACATGGAAATTAAATACCCTCTTGACCAACCAATGGGTCACAGATGAAATTGAAGGAGAAATTAAACAATATCTACAATTAAATGAAACTTCAGATACAACATACCAGAATTAGTGGGATGCAGTGAAAGCAGTACTAAGAGGGAAATATATAGCAACAAATTCTTACATCAGTAAAATAGAACAAGCACAAATTAGCAAACTAATGTTGCACTTCAAGCTTCTAGAAAAAGAACTGACCAGGACCAATGCTCAAAGAAGGAAGAAATTATAAAGATCAGAGCAGAAATTAACACAATTGAGATTAAGAAAACAATACAAAGAACTAATGAACTAAACAGTTGATTCTATGAAAGAGTAAAATTGAAAAACTTAGCCAACCTTATTAAGAAAAGGAAAGAAAAAACTCAAACTCATACAATGATGAATGAAAAGGATAAAACTTCTGCAGATCCCATGGAAATTCAGAAGACCATCAATATCTACTTCAAAAATCTTTACTCATATAGGCTGGAAAACACAGAAGAAATGGACAGGTTCCTAGAAACATGAATTATCAAAGCTGAATCAAGAAGATATAAAAATTTAGAACAATCCAATATCATTTACTGAAATTGAAAATGTGATTAAAAACTTACCACAAAGAAAAGCCCAGGTCTCAATGGATTCAAGACTGGATTCTATAAGAAATTTAGAGTAGATTTAACACCAATACTCCTCAAACTCTTTAATGAAATTGAAAGGGAAGCAGCTCTCCCTAATTCATTCTTGGAGGTAAATATTATACTGATACCAAAACCAGAGAAAGACTCAACCAAAAAGGAGAACTATAGGCCAATCTCACTAATGAACATTGATGCAAAGATTCTCAATAAAATACTAGCAAACTGAATGCAACAAATCATCAAAAAGGTTTATACACTTTGACCAAGTGAGATTCATCCCAGGAATACTGGGATGGTTCAACATGTGCAAATCAATAAACATAATACACTACATCAACAGAGAAAAGACAAAAAATCACATGATCATCTCAATAGATACAGAAAAAGGTATAGTCCAACACTCATTCATGACAAAAATACAGAAAATCGGATTTCTACCTCAGTCTGATAAGAGTCATCTATGACAAACCAAAGCTAACTTTATACTTCAATGGACAAAAACTGAAACCTTTCACTCTAAAATCAGGAACAAGACAATGATGTCCACCATCATTACTCCCATTTAATATAGTTCTGGAAATGTTAGCCAGAGCAATTAGATGAGAGCGAAATAAAAGGAATAAGGTTAGGAAAGGAAAAAGTTAAATTATCCTTATTTGCAGATGACAGATACTTTACATAGAAAACCCCTAAATCTTCACCAAAAGACTTCTAGAGTTAATAAGCAAATTCAACAGTGTAGCTGGATACAATGTCAACACTCAAAAATCAATAGCATTGTTGTATACAAACAACAAATTCACTGAGAGAGAAATTATGGAAATAATACTTTTCACAATAGCAGCCAAAAAAAATGAAATACTTAGGAATCAATCTAACAAGAAATGTAAGAGATCAATATATTGATTAAATTTATTATACTAATTGTTATAGCACTCTGGAAAAAGATATTGAAGAGAATATCAGAAAATACAAAGATATTCCTTGCTCTTGGACAGGAAGAACCAACATTGTGAAAGTGGTCAGACTCCCAAAACTGTTATACAGATTTAATACAATTCCAAATGAAGTACCATTAACATGCCTCAAAGATCTTAGAGAAAACATTCCTAAAATTCCTTTGGAAATAGCAGAGACCTAGAATAGTGAAGGTAATCCTGAGCAACAAAGGCAAGGCAGAAGACATCACAATCCCTAACTTGAAATTATACTGCAAAGCTACTATGATGAAATTAGCAAGGTACTTGCAAAAAACAAACAAAAAAAATAGAGAGAGAAAGACTTGAGGATCAGTGGAACAGATTAGAAGATGCAGACACAACTACAAAGACTCTCAGGCACCTTATCTTTGATAAAGGGGCTAAAGATGGTCATGGGAAGAAAGACAGCCTCTTTAATAAATGGTGCTGGAAAAGCTGGCTTCCCATGTGCCAAAGACTAAAACTAGACCCATGTCTGTCACCATGCACTAAACTAAAGTCAAAATGGATCAATGATCGATATATTAAAATAAAAACACTAAGTCTACTAGAAGAAAAGGTAGGTAGAAATCTTGAAGACATGGCATAGGCAAAGAGTTTATGGATAAAACCCAAACTGCATGGGAAGTACTTCAAAGAATTAACAACCAGGAACTCATCTTATTAAAAAAATTTGCACATCAAAAGAAATCATCAATGAATAGAAAAGAAAACCCACAGAATAGGAAAAAATTTAGCCAACTGTCCCATAGACAAAGGATTTATATCTAGAACATGAAAGAACTGAAAAACATCAAACCCTTCAAATTGGAAGACTCAATCCAAAAATGGGCATCTGAGATGAACACACACTTCTCCAATGAAGAAATACAAATGGCAAATAAATATATGAAGAAATGTTCAACATCACTGGTCATTCAAGAGATGCAAATTAAAACCATACTGAGATGTCACCTCACTCCAGCAAGAATGGCTGTTATCAAGAAATCAACCAATTACAAATGTTGGCAGGGCTTTGGGAAAATTGAACCCTTCTCCATTGTTGGTGGGTGTGTAGACTGGTACAACCACTATGGAAATCAGTGGTGGAGATCCCTCAAAAAACTAGGATTGCAGGTTCCATTCATTACAGGTATTCCTCTTCTAGGTATTTTCCCAGAAAAATTGAAAACATCATGTCACAGCAATATTATGTGCACCAATGTTTATAGCAGCACAATTTGAAATAACTAAGTGTTGGAAACAACCCAAATGCCCATCAATCATGGAATGGATAAAAAAAATGTGGTATTTTTATACAATAGAGGATTACTCAGCTATAAAGAAGGATAAATGTCAGTCTTTTATAGGTAAATGGAGTCAACTTGAGACCATACTCATAAGTGAAATAAATCAGACTTGCATGTATAAATATTGTATTGTCTCCCTAGTGTAAAAAAAAACTGAAAGAGTATATAAGATTCAAAACATACAACTGATATTGTGAAAATGAAAGGGAAATAAAGTGCTCAAAAGGAAAGAACAATTGGAATAGGAAAAAGGAGAAAAGAAAGAAGAGAAAAGATTGTATGTTTATACGTGTGTGTATATATATATATATATATATATATATATATATATATGATATACTACTAATCTGTTAGTTTATCAAAAAGAACAGTTTATATTTTCATTGTTTGTTTGATCATTTTTTCATGCCTAAATCTTGTACTCTGAACAACTACTTTTAAAGTAACAATATGCAACATATTAACTAATGTTAATTTTCTATTTTTTGAAATTCTGTATCATTTTATCCTCTTTGTTTTTAAAATAAAAAAGTTGTGAAATTATTTATTTGCCTATGTCACATAAACTAGTAGCTCCATGTCTCATCAGAGTAGGTGAACCCAGCAGATGGCTCATAAGATTTGGAAATTAGCCTTTGGCTTGCATTACTGACATATTTACTTACTCTGATGAGAACAGTGCCTAGCATATAACTAGAACTCATTAAATATATATTAAATGAATAAAGGACTGAATTGAGTAATCTACTACTCTTTACTTATGAAACAGAGGTAATATTAATTAAGTTTCAAGGTCAACATGATAGGTTTATAGGATAGATATTAGAGATAGATATAGGTTACTATCATAAATATGCAAATGTTTATAATATATAGTACCATACCAATAAGATAGATGATTAGATTGAACGATAGATAGATAGATAGATAGATAGATAGATAGATAGATAGATAGATAGAGTCTCTCTCTGGAAAATCCAGACTAACACAGACTTATACCTGCACAAAGCCCAAATTTTTAAACTGTAAAATACAAACACCCCTAGTGAATCACCCCCAGTGAATCACCCCCAGTGGGAGAGTCATCTCTTTTTACCATCTGAGACACAGATCCATGTAGTCTTCCTACTAGGATCAAAATATCATATGAAGATGCCTGATTTAATGCATATATTAGAATTAACATGTGTATATCATGAAGAGTAACATCTCATCCTTGAGAATGATTGCTTCCAAGTGAGAATTCTACTGTGCCTTTAGAATACTACCCCAACAGTAGTCTAGTAGTTGCTTCCATATTGTGCAGCAAGTGATATTACCAGGGGATCCCATGCCACAGGCTGTCCCTCAATGTCTCCATCACTGTAAAGTGGATCCCTACTGTGATGCTGTACTGTTAAGAGTTTCATGTAAATCAGATAGGTATACTGTAAATTCCACACCCAAATGAAGTATCTATCACATAACCATTGACCTTTCCAGGTGGTAAAAGGCCCAACATTACTGACTTCCCACCAAGTAACTGTTTGGTTTCCTAGAGTAATGATGTCATATTAGAGATTCAGGATTGCTCTTTGTTACTGAAGAATAGGATATTTAGTGGCATCAATAGATATATTGGCTTTGGTAAGTGGGCAATCCATTGCTATCAGACCCATGTATTTTATCTCCCATATCCTCCATCTCTGCTACTTTGTCCGCTGTCTTCATATCCCTATCCCATTAGTTCCTCAACATGAAGACTAAATAACAGTAAATCGCAAAGTCATTTTGTCTCTTTGGTTGTACAGTGACCCTTCTATCTCTCAAAAAATCACTGTTTGTTGACTTTCCTCTGCCTTAGTATTTCTTCTTTTACTGTATGTTATTTCCACTTCACTCAGATCATTGCTTTATTTAGATTCAAAGACTAACTTTAGCAGCAAATTTGTTTCATTGCCTGGAGTTCTTGCCAGAGTTTACATTCTTTGTCCTAAGAAAGTGCCCACAAAACAATAAATTTATGTTTACACAGTCCTACTTCTGAATACCCCCAATCAAAACTCTAGTGCCAAGTTTATGCCCCTAGTATCTTCCAGTACATGATAGCTAATTCTTATTGCTCTTCTCATATTAGGTATAGCACATCCTTGGTGAGGTTGTATAGCCCTAGTTATCAGCTTGACAACCCAGGATGAGGGGCATTCCTGAGATGGCACTTGCACTGTGGGACAGAGATCTAGGCAGCATCCTCCAAGAAGAAAAAGAATTAGCCCTTGCTATGAAGGAAGGAACGATCTCTAGCTACTGAGGCTTGGGAGAATCTGCAGTGCCAAAACTCTCGAGGACATTCTCCTAGATATCTCCTTCCCAAGTAGCCAGGTCCCAGGACTTGCCTTAGCTGACTATTTAAATATCTCTGAGCCTTTGTGAATTTAACTACAAAAATCTATGTCTGTTTCTAAACTGTTATGCTTCTCCACTCTAAGCAATATAGGCTTCTTTGTAAAATACCAAAAAGTCTCTCTGGCACTCATAGTAAGATTTTACTATTCGGTTAAACACCCTCAGGTTTCCATTATTTTTTGTAGGATATCAATACGATGTAGTAGTAATTAGTCTTCTGAATGTCCCATTTCCCACATTACCGTGAATGAAATCTTAAGTGATTAGGCTTCCAATTATTCCCACATCCACTTAACCCACAATCCTCTCAAGATGTAGTCCTCTCATGGGCAAAGAACAAGCCAGTTCTCAAATCCCATTTTTGTGCGTTTTTCTCAAATTCTTTCCAGTACCTCCTTTGCCCATTTAATGTCCTCTGAGAAGCAGGTACCAAGATAAGATTAGATGTGCAAAAGATTTATTGAGGGAAATGTCTGAAAGAATAAGGAAGTTGAAGCAGAATTAGGAATGGAGAGACTTCAGACTGTAGTACAGATAGGATCTCTACGTAAGGAGAGAGAAAAAGGAAGGTTTGAGGAGGAAATCCCCAAAGCACAGCTCAGCTATCAGAAAGTTTGGTCAGGTCAGTAGGGAATCCCCAAGTGAAGCATGGGCCCTAAAACTGCTGTCAGATTGTCCCTGACTGGGAACAACCCAGGGCATTCATAGGAGAAGCAACTTGTGGTGATCTTTCACTTCCTGAAGCAAGCTGTTTCACAGGGGATCTGAGCAGTGCATCTCCATATGTGAACATACTGAGAGATGAAAGGCTATGTGAAGTAAATCCTGTGGGAGTCTGGGAATAAATTAATAATGAGTGCATAGAAAACTAATCTTGACAAAAGGTAATTAGTGTGGAAAATGAAAAGCTGTACAGAAAAGAAATATGATCATAATTCACTGGCGCTCAGTGGTGAATTATATTTGAATTATCATAATAAACATGGGATTTAATGAAGAAAATGAACAAAAACAATTTAATTAAAACCTACATTGAAAGATTAGGGAGATGAAAGTGTAATAGAAAAGTACAGGACAGCAGAGAACAAAGTTTTTGCCTTTTATAATAGGAAATCTTTGGATAATAAACATAACTGAAACAACTGAAAGTTGTATCTCTCAAGAAGAAGAATCTATGATGGGAAAGAGTATAAAAGAGATCCACTGTTATTAATTCTTATGATATTATTTAATTTCTAACATTCTGCCAATGTTTAACTTTAAATATAATACTGATTAAAAATGAAAAGGCATCCCCATGAGTCAGCACCATTCGTGGGCCAGGGGTAGAGAGAACAAAGCTGCACCAGCAAGCAAACCCAGTCTGGAAGCCATGTCATGAGCAGGCTGCTGCTGGACTGTAACAGACAGACCTTAGCCCCTCCCAGTGCACAGGCTGACAGACAAGAAGTAACCCCCACAACACACACACACAGTGAGTGACTAGCTCATCAGAAAAACACAAGCTGTGATGATAGCTAGGGAGGTGAAATGCAATTGGATGCCTGTGGTGCTTTGGTGATTCACAAGATTGCAGGTCTATAGTCAGTCAAATGATCATAGGTTCAGAGGATAGCTGTATGCAATGTAACATCTAGGAGGAGATCTCCTTCTGAAGGTTACAGTCATTCTTGATTTCCTATGATCTTGTTTTGGAAGTCCTATATCATTTCCACTCTTTTGTTGGGTTGGGTTTTATTTTGTTTTGTTTGATTATGTTAAATCTAATGGCAGGAGCAGCTATTTCAAAGATAGCAAGATAGTGCTCCCGGGTTTGGCTTAGTTGGCTAAGGCCCCACTCTGTAAATGTGAGGTTGTGAGTTCCATCCTAGAGGCAGCAAAAAAAAAAAAAAAAAAAGCAAGATATATTACGGTAGCAATTTTGGATTTACTGTAAGTTTGTTTTGAAGTCCTTTATTGCATTCATTGTTTTGTTTCTATTGTTTCTATTTTATTCTGTTCTGTTTGATTTTCACTATATCCAAAGTAATCTGCAGCTATTTTGAAGACATCAGAAGGCATTATGGTAACTGTTGTTGATCTCATAATGTTTTTGAAGTCCTGTATCTTTTACACTGGATTGTTTTGATTGGTTTATTCTGTTTTATCTTCTTTAAAATAATAAATAAACAAATAAATAAAGGCAAATGAAGATTAATGCTTAGTTTTAAGTCCAATTGAATATTAATTTCACGCAACCTCAGATATTCTACTACAGATTACATTAATACTTCTGCTGTACATCTAGCTCACGGTCATTGAAGAGACATTTTTACACTCATTCCAGATTTTGCTGCAAGTAGTTTAGCATGCAAAATTAAAAATATCATTTACAATACCATTAAAAGATTGCAAAAGAAATATTTTCAAGTCAAGCAGTGGGGAGTTTTATGGGGTTTTTAGCTCGTTTTCTGATAACACATACTTGGCTTAGCTTCCCATGTGTCAGCTGTTATCAGCTGCCTGTGTGCGTCATCAAGTGAGCTTTGTGGTATTATCTGCAGCCAAAAGAAACATCACAGCAGCTCCACACATTTTAATCAGTTAAAGAAGAAATCTGCTTTTCCACTGGAATTTTCACACAGACCCTCAACAGCAAGCCTATTGTATAGCAGTCAAAAAATGAAAAAAAAAATGCATATGGATTCAGATAGCTGTGAATTCAACCTTCAAAAAAGAAAAGGTATGAAGTCAATAATTCAGGAAAATCTTCCAGCTCCACAATTTGCACTTAACTTTACCAAAACTTAAAGACATAATTATTCAGAACAATTTCCAACATCTTTCCCTCTTTCTCCCACATCTGGTTCAGGGAAAGAATCACCATCCTGAAGGTAAAATCCAAGACACACACACACACAGAGCAGGGGGAAGTGGAGATGCATTCATCTTGAGAAAATCAATTATGAAAAGAAGCATATGAAATAAGCATCATTGTGTGTAAAGTAAATAAATTGGTCCACAGCACAAGATACTAGAGTTGTTCAAATTATTTCCTGGATCTCAATCCTCACGCATATAGGAAAGAAAGCAGCTGGTCAAAATCAGTATTTGGTATTTATTTTCACTTCCCTCAAGGGATTGTTCTCTGGGCTGACAAAGTCCAGAGAAATAAGAAGGGCTCAGATTTTTATTCCTTGAAGGTACCATTGTACTGTATCTCAACTGAGCTCAGCATCCTGCTGTATGGCACACTTCTCTCCTTCGTCACTGAGAACTGGTGACAGAGCAGCCTATAGAGATTATGGAGCTGTCTTTCTGTCCCAGTGGGACATGAGTCACTAAGAACTTGGAAAGCAGCCCACAAGGTTATAGATCCTAAGGTTGTGCCTTTACAAATGCCCTCACAAAAACATTCCATGGAAGTAACAAGCTCCTACTTTTTTTCACTGACTTATTTCTGATAAGACTGTTTCACCAGGATGCAGAAATGGTGGGGTATGAAGAAACTGCTCTATTAAATAAATAATATGTTGCCATGCCACACATATTAAGATGCTTTCAGTGACTTGTCCAATTTTTCTTAAGGTAATGAAGAATAAGTGTATAATGCTTATTTTCATGCCAGAAATAATTACAGTAATCCCTTGCTAACCACAGGAAGCTATGCATTTGAAAAGTTCTGGGACTGATAGAACAGTTGGTTGGCAATACTTTTTCATAGGAAATAAAATGTTGGATAGGAAAGAAATGTAATAGCTAGATATATATAAAACTTAAAAGCAAAGTAAATAAAAATCTGGAACACTTCTAGTCCAAAGCAAATAATTTTTTTATTGAAAAATCTGTTCTGGTAGAAAATACTCTTAACAGAGTACCTCTTCCAATAACTCCAGAACCACTGGTGCCATCCCAAGATCTGTTGAGACAAATGAGATCAAAAGCCTGAACTTTCAGACTGAGAAACACTTTCTAATGACTTGAAATTTAATGCCTTGCATTGCACTAATTCTATATACAGAACAAAAGGTACTGCCAAAGCAGATCTCATGAACAGCACTTGAAAGAATAGTTAGTAACAGATGCTACATATATATATATATAACATGTCAACTAATAGCAATATATTAAAATAATATCAATTATTATATTAATGTAGCAGACAATACCAATATATAAAAATTGATCCACACATTTAGTGCTAGAACTGTCAAGTTTCTTTATTGTTTAATCAAATAGTACCTGATTCTGAACTCTCATTTACCAAAAATGGCAATAATTTCAATATCTATTACTATCAGTGCTTCCTTTTCCCCTTTTACAAAAGGATTATATCTTTTCATAAACTACTAGAAGTATTATTTCCTCAGATAAGTCTTCCAATTTTCTGTTGAAAGGATAAAATGTATTCTCTGCATGGTTCCCATAGACCTATGCCCAGATCTGAAGGAAGAAAGATCAATCTGAGGATAGGGGGATATTAATATTCTTTTGCTACAACAGGATCCTCTAAAACACTTGTTTAAATAATAATTTTTGGCCTCTGTTCCTGAAGATGATTCAATCAGGTTGGACCAGAGCCCAGAAATTTGTATTTATGTATTTATAGTTTAATAGGTAACCTTGATGACCAAGTCTGGGAAAAACTCTAAGGGATTAAAATAAACCTCATATGTGTGAAAGGTCTCATACTTTAAAATTTTTGCTATAAAAATTTAAATATATAAATGGACCCCAGAGTTCCAAAAACTGCACTTGGCAGAATACCACTATAATTTTATAAGATATTTTGCCTTTTTTTGAGCTCCCTACTTTTTCTAACTATGGCAAAATACATATAAACTAAAAATTGTCATTTTAATTATATAATTCAAAGGTATCGAGTACTTTCATATTACTATGCAAGAATCACCACCATCCATCTTCAAAAGCCTTTTAATCTTCTCTAATTGAAACTCTGTACCCATTCAACACTAACTCCACATATTCTCTTTGCCCAAGGATTTGGAAACCACCAATCTACTTTCTGTCTTTATGAATTTATTACTTTAGATATTTCATGTAAGTAGAATCAAACTGAACTTTTTGTCTGCCTTATTTCATTCAGCATAATGTCTTTAAGGCTCATCCATATTATGGCATGTATTAGAATTTCCTTCTGTTTTTGTGTTGTAGTTGCATTTATTTTTTATTTTACTTTTTATTGGTACATGTTTGTAACACACAATAGCTACACTCTGTAGAGAGTTGATACATGTACATAACACATTGTAATTCTTTAAGCTATATTTTTAATTAAGATATATTTTATATATATATATATATATATATATATATATAGTCATATACATCATAAAGAGGTACCACTTTTTACCCTATTCTACTCCCTTCCCTTTAACCCACCTTGTCCTTCCTGTTTAAAAGATTTGGTTCCATTTTATCCTTCTTTTCTCAATTTTTTCTTTTCCAATCCTTTCTTTTTCCCTCACCACACCTCGTTACTATTTTCTTTTGAACAATTTATTTCACACTATTTATTTGGTTCTTATTTATATTTTCAGTTTCTCATACCAGAGACACGATGTGATATTTACATGTGATTTTATTTATTTCACTTAGGACTATGGTCAGAAGACCCAGTCATTCAGGTGTAAATGTCTCCAGTTTACACTTCTTTATAGCAGAGTAACGCTCTATTATATTAAAAAATATTTTAATGCATTCATCAGTTGATAAGCATTTGGCTTGTTTCCAAGATTTAGCTATTATAAACTATGCTGCTATAAAACTGGCTGCATATTTATTGCTGTAATATGATGCTTTTAATTCTTTGGGAAGATATCAAGAAGGGAAATAACTGAGTCAAATGGGACCTCCAATGCTAGTCTTTTGAGAAATCTCCACTACTGATTTCCACAATGGTTGCAACAACCTGTACTCCCACCAACAGTGGAGAAGGATACTTCTTTTTCCACATCCCTAAGAGCATTGGTTGCTTTCTTGATAGCAGCCATTCTTTCTGGGGTAAGATGGAATCTCAGTGTTGTTTTAATTTACATCTCACAAATGACCGGTGATTTTGAACAGATTTTCATTATTCATTTGGTATTTGTATTTCTTCATTTGAGAAATGTGTATTCATTTTGGATGCCTATTTTTGGACTGGGTCTTTAAAGTTGGGGTGTGTGTTTTTTTTTCAATTGTTTATATATTCTAGATAGTAGTCTCTTGTCTGAAAAACAGCTGGAAAAATTTTTCCAACTCCAAGGAATGTCTTTTCATTTTATTGGTGATTTCTTTTGCCTTGCAGTTGTCGATTCTTTGCACTAGTTCCTGTGCAATTTGGGTTTTGTTCATGAAGTCTTTGCCTATATCAATATCTTCAAGAATTCTACCTATTCTATCTTCTAGCATATTTAATATTTCTGTTTTAATATTTAGATCTCTGATCTGTTTTGATTTTAGTTTAGTGCATGGTGATAGACATGGGTCTAGTTTTAGTTTTCAGCATGTTGAAAGTCAGTTTTTACAGCATCATTTAATAAGGAGGCTTTCTTCCAATGAATATGTTTGTCCCCTTTGTCAAAGATAAGGTGACCAAATATGTCTGGAGTTGTTACATTGATCCTTGCATCTGTTGATGGCAAAAGAAACCACAAGAACTTCATAAACACATGGAAATTAAATAAGACCCTCTTGAACAACCAATGGGTCATGGATGAAATTAAAGAAGAATTAGAGAGTTTTTACAATTAAATGATAATACTGATTGACTATACTTTAACTTATGGGATGCAATGAAAGCAGTCCAGAGAGGGTTATTTATAGTGGTGAATAAGTCCATCAGTGAAGCAGAGTGAGCTAATGTTGAACCTCAAGCTTTTACAAGGAGAGGATTAAGCCAAGCCCAAAGCTAATGCAAATGAGAAAATTATAAAAATTAGAGCAAAAATTAATGCAATTGAGACTAAGAAATGACACAAAGAATCAATGAATCAAAGAATTGGTTCTTTGAAAGATTAAATAAAATTGACCAATCCTTAGCCAACCTTCTCAAAAAGAGGAAAGAAAAGACTCAAATCCATGAAGGATGAAATCACAAGGGACCATGCAGAAGATCACCTACACCTATTCTGAAAACTTGTATTCTCATAATATGGAAAATGTAGAAAAATGGATAGATTCTTAGATATATAGGAATTACCCAAGTTGAATCAATGAGGTACAAAAACTCCAAATAAGCCAATAGCAATTAATGAAATTGAGATGTAATTAAAAACCTACCAACAAAGAAAAGCCCAGGCCCTGACAGATTCACTGCTAAATTTTATGAGAAATTTAGTTAAAAACTAATGATGCTACTTCTCAAATTCTTTATTGAAATTGAAGGTGAAACAATACTCTCAGATTCACTCCTGGAAGCAAAATTACCCTGATACCAAAATCAAAGAAGGATCCAACCAAAAAGTAGAACTAAAGGCCAATCTCCCTAATTAATACAGATATAAAAATCCTCAATAAGAGACTAGAAAACAGAATGCAACAAATCATCAAGAAGATTATACACCATTACTAAGTAGGATTTGTCCCAAGGATGCAGGGATGATTCACCATACATAAATTAATAAAGACAATACACTATATTAACAGATCCAAGGACAAAACCCATATGATCATCTCAGTAGATGCAGAAAAAGCACTTGACAAAATCCAACACCAATTCATGATAAAACATCACCTAAAATTAAAATAGATGGTCTTTATCTCAATCTGATAAAAACAATCTAAGACAAACCAACATCCAACATACGTACTAAATAGACAAAAACTGAAAGCTTTGACAATAAAATCAGGAATAAATCAAGGATATCCACTGTCACCTCTCTTATTCAACATAGCTATGGAAACATTAGCCAGAGCAATTAGAGAGGAGGAAAAATGAAATGAATAAGGATAGGAAAAAAGTTAAATTATCAACACCTGTAGATGACATGATACTCTACATAAAAGACCCCACCAAAAGACTTCTAGACTTAAAACCCAAATTTGGAAGCAAAGCTGGATACAAAATCAATGTGCAGAAATCAATAGTCTTCCTGTACATGAATAATAAACTCATTGAGAGAGTAATTAGAGAAATAACACCTTTTACAATATCATTAAAAAAATAAAATACTTACAAATCAATCTAAGGAAGAAAACAAAAGACCTCTACATTGAAAAGTACAGTACACTGAGATTAAAGAGGATATCAGGAAATGGAAATATATCCCTTGTTCTTTGATAGGAAGAATCAAAATAGTGAAAATGGTCACACTCCCAAAATTGCTACACAGATTTAATACATTTCCAATCAAAATACCAACAGGATATCTCACAAACTAGAGAAAAAATTCATTTGGAAACAGAAGAGACCTAGAATAATAGAAATTATTCTGGGCAACAAAGGCAAGGCAGAGAGCATCACAATCCCTGACTTGAAATTAAAACTACAAAGCTCTATGATGAAAACAGCATGGTGCTGGCAAAAAAAAAAAAAAATTAATTCTTTTTCATCTCATTCCCTTTCCCTCCTTCCCCCTTTCTCCATTTCTTGGTTTACTGTCCCTTCAGCAAAAGACCTATCTCCCTATTTCCTGGTATCTTTTACTTTGTTCTTTGTTTATATTTTGGATTTCTTATATAACAGAAACTATGTGATATTTAAGCTTGTGTATATGGTTTATTTTAAAGTTGTAGCCTCAAAGTGAGTCTATTTTCCTTTAAATGACATAATTTATCCTTTATGGCAGAGTAGTCCATACTCCTTTGTGCATAAATGCCATATTCCTTTATCAGTTCAGTTGTTGATGGACATATAGCCTGTTTCCAAGATTTAGTTACTATGAATTGTGCTGCTACAGATGTTAAATATGCATGTGTCACTGTAATTTAACTCTTTAGGGAAGATACCTAGAAGGGGAATAACTGGGTAAAGCGGCACTTTTAGTTTTTTTGAGGTATTTCCATACTGATTCCCATAATAACTGTACAAGTTGTCCTTCCTTATAAAGACTGAATTATATTCCAAATTTACATAGAACATTTTGTTCATCCATTCAGCTGTCAATGCTTCCACTTTTGAGCTATTGTGGACGGACATTGCTGCAATGAACATGGGTATTTACATATGTAAACAAACCTCTGCTTTCAATTCTTTTGAGTATACTCCTAAACATGGGAATTATATTCTAATAATATTCTTAACCCAATTAAGGAATTTTTGTGTATATTTCATCCTAAAATTCCCAGGACATGAATTTAAATATGATTTTCTAAAGTAAAGACACATATAAGACTAATTTCACATTTGCAGTTTCACTTCATTTGCTCCTCCCTGTCAGGTCTCCACATTTTATTTTTTTATATTTGTCTTATAACAAATTCATAATTCCTATGACTTTGGTTATGATTGATTATTTACAATAAGTCATTGGTCCTGCCTGTTATCAACTATAAAAGTAGTTGAGTTACTGGCTCTAACTGATTTAATAACTAAATGCCCTAAGACTGGAGTATCAGGACTTTCCAGTAATCAAAATTATAAAACGTATTTCAAAAAAAAATTCACTAGTCTCTCCAGAGTCAGACTATAGAGTTGAAATTTCTCCTCACCATATTGTACTTGGAAATCTGTCATTAACATCCCCTGAGTATGGAGCTCTGACGATGAGAGTACACAGATTAAGTCCAGGCTACACCTCACAGAAGCCCTTACTTTTCACTAAAACACACAAAACAAATGTGCTTTGGTATGGAAATAATAAATCTTTTATTAAAGTAGAAGGCAGTAAGGACTATTCTTTACTTTGAACAAAATCACAATTAAGGAATAAGAAAATAGGCCAAATTTCAAAACCAAGCTGTTAGAGAAAAACTTTTGGTGTTTTATTTTTGTTTCTGAAGTACTAGAGACTAAACCAAAAGCCTACACTGACTTCCATCCCTACCTTTTTGGCTTCTTATTTTGAGACTGGATCTCACTAAATTACTAAATTACCCAGGTTGGGCTCGACTTGTGGGTACTCCTGCCTCATCATTCCATAGTACTGGGATTACAGCCACATAACTGTGTGCCCAGTAACTCTGTTAAAAAAAACAAACAAACAAACAAACAAAAAACTTTCCACTCCCTAATCAACACTTGGCTGAAATATCTGCTTTCTTACAATCTCTTTTCTGTGAAATTCCACCTAAAAAGTGTTAGATCTCTTGGTCTAGTCGCTCTATCCACTATATTTCCATAGCAGCATTGGGTCTCTTCTGACAAGATCATTAATTTAAAACAAAACAAGACCAAAAAACTAGAAAGTATTATTAAATATATTAAATTGGCTTCTTAAAATTGTATTTTCATGGCGTTGCTGGCATTTTACACATTGTTAACTGTCTCTAAATGTACATAATCATTTTCCAAAGGAATTTGTCAGTATAACTTTTTTAAAAAGTTACACATTTTAACTCCACAATAATGCTCCCTAATAATGTTGTTCATACAGGTTAAAAAACAGTAAAAATAAATGAAAACTATCCAACAAATGAGCAGTGTTATAATAAGTTATCCTATAAAAATACAAACTATTGTTATTTCTACCATTATAAATAAGGTTGTAAGAGTATGGGAAATACAAAAACACACTTGCTAGACTACTGAATATAGATATACTACTACAACTATGTAAAGGTCTAT
Organism: Hydrochoerus hydrochaeris; assembly: GCA_004027455.1. NCBI lineage: Eukaryota > Metazoa > Chordata > Mammalia > Rodentia > Hydrochaeridae > Hydrochoerus > Hydrochoerus hydrochaeris. The sequence continues at coordinate 169,258 of PVLA01003948.1, read as the reverse complement.
AAAGGTTGTAAGGATGGATAGCAAAGTTAAGATAGAAGTAATGTTTTTCCTGTATTTGATACTTCATAGTGTTTCTGGATTATTTTTTTTGTTAAAATGTGTCTGGTGTTTTAAAATGGCTAGCATCATATGGCCGCATAAAACCATTACTAAAACAACTATAATAATAATGAATACATATATCCTCTAATATACAGTTACTCTAATGCATTTTAATTTCTTTTAAATGCGTATGTATTATTTTTCTCATTTAGAATTTATCTAAAATGATTCCAACTGCTGTAAAACTCTAATGCACTTACTCCATTTAGTCTGTAAACCAATTATTTTATAGTCTATTGCCCAAATGAATGACTTAAATGTGTGCAAATACAATGGGTTTTCAAGCTTATTCAATTGTTAACTGCATATCCTGACTGAAGTTTTATTATTTTCTCATACACAGTGATGAAATAAAATGGTTCTGACTGTAATTTTCAACAAGATCAGATGAAATAATCACAAATTATACATCTGGTGAGGATCTTAGCATTATATTCAAGTGATAATAAATAAAAACTTGCAGTGGAAATATGAAAAATAAAATAAGTTTAGTGCAGAGGAGAGAAATTTATTTCCCTGATGATTTTCTGGACAAAGACACATGAAAGATGAAAGTAGGCTGGGAAACAATTTTATTTATTTGAAGGTAATTTTAAAAATTAATATTATTTCAGAACAAATGAAGGCAATGTCTCATTCCTTTACCAATAAACACTAATAGAAGCTACATCCTGATAATAGCATTGTATTTGGACCAAAGAGATAAGGATGAACAAAAGTTATATAGGGTGGTAATTTAGCGAATGGGGGAAAGAGTTATAAAATCATAGAACTATGAACTTACTTTCATCATCCACTCCTTCCCCATCCCCTCCTGTAGTGAGGAAAGTTCACTGTAGACTGCAGGTAAATTTCAGAGCTCTTCAGTTATTTTTCTCTGTTGTGAATGAATTGTAACTCTCAAAAAATAAAAATAAAAAAATGTCTTCAAACTATGTTGCAGGTGAAGTTTCAGCAATTTCCCTTCTGTTTTCTCTTCACCAGTTTAGCATTTCCAGGTACACTGGTGCCCTCTTTTTCATTCAGTCATCACATAACCAGAGCGCAGCTAAAATGAACATGTGACCTTCCCCTCCTTAATGTCTTTATATTATACTCTTACAGTTTTATCTGAAAATTTTATTGTTTATGGTTTCTAACATTTTTCCAGATGCCAATTTAAATTTATTCTCAAAGCACCCCCATCATATCAAAACAGATCAATAACTGCAGTTGGAAGATACTTAGTAAATGTCTTTAAAAGCCTCATTATTTTACAGATAACATATCTAAAGTTCAAAGAAATAAGGCAACTACCTTAGTTTCTATAGCTTAAAATATTCAGGTAGCTGCAGCCCTATAATCCTGGCCTACAATCCAACATTGCTTCATTTGTGCCACTCTGCATCTGTTCTCACTTCCATTTAGTCTTTTTTCTAATTTAGTAGAATCATAGAATCTGAGAGTTGAAATTATCCTTAATCAATTTGATCACATAAAATTTTTAAATTTCTATGTAGCAAAGTAACCCATAAATAAAATTAAAAGGCAAAAATTATTAGTGAAATAATTTACAACAAGGAAAAAGTGTTTATCTCCTGAATAACCTCAAGTTCATTTGTTTTAAATTCCAGTACAAAACAGAACAAAAGAATTAACAACTTGCTATCATATTGAGAGCTCCCTTTGTTTTTCTTCTGTAATAAATCTTCTTTTTTCCATGATTTATTCTCTCAGATTGAGGGAGTATGATCTCCAAAAGCTTTCTGAGAAAGTGTGCAAGACAGATAAATACTTTGAGGTTTTGGAGATCTACAACTATCTTTTTTCTACTACTATTAATTTAACTGAGGTTTTTGTAGGCAGATTCTATGCATAAATACCACATATAAGTTGAAAATTTGTATTTCATTATGTAACTACAATTACTCACTAATGGACTATATTTAATACTGGGAATTGCATAAGTTCTTACATCCTGGACTCAGAATGGATACTGCTCCTTCACTTCCCATTTTCACAGAGCATTCACTTGGCTTTAATCACATCAGCCCAGCTTTACAAAGATGATGTCACTGAAAGGACTGTAATTCAATCTAAAATCAGAATTGTGAACTGTCTTAATCTAGTATTTCACAGATTTTCTGTAAGATATTAATAGTATTGCATTTCCTTCAAGAATTTAAAAAGTCCATTGATGCTTTATGAATTTGGTATAGAACCCTAGGATACCACCATGCACACTTTGAAAACCTCAGGGCTAAACATTAGGAAAAGACAAAGTTAAATTTCCTAGTTTTACATGAATACTGTGAGCATATTTTATGTATTTACTAAATATATATATATGTATGTATACTTCCAATTGGGATCAGCAACTTAGAAGAAAATGTAAAAGGCAATAGCATTTTTTAAATGCTATACAGTACAGAAGATAAGCATATTTGTGGAACAACATGACCTCAATGATTTTGCCTCAAAAAGTAATTTTGAAAAAATTTTGCACATTGGATGTGAAATTTCATGAAATACGTCCAGACCTAAAACCATTCCATGACCTTGCTCTCTGATGCAAATTTTCTGGTGTACAAGAACTCTACAGTTCTACAGCTTGCTCTGAGTCTTGGCCCTGAGGCCAGCATTCTGCATCCTCCAGACAGATGCCAGAAACTGAATGCTGGACTCAGATTTGAATGTGCCAACAGTCCCTGTGTCTCCATGACTGGGCTCCACCCTAACAGTAGAACAAATATTGCACTGCTATGCTTCTATTCAACAATTTTCCAGAAGTATGATTCCAGATGATAGCACCCTTTGGGTACCAGTCCTTACTAGATCTCCTTTGTGATCCACTTTTTAATAGGGCACAAGACTAAATTCACTAGAAGCCCTTTGGCAAGACATGACTCTTGACTCCTGCAAACAAAACAGTAGGAAGGAGTCCACACTTGGTCTGGAGTCAAAAGTCAGGACACTGAGAAGGAGGCCCAGAAAAAAATATTAAAACTGAGGGGTAGGCTTCCCAGAACCATCACCAAGGGCCTGCCCTGCCAGGGGAACTCAGCAGAAGCCTGCATCAGGGGTAGGCTGCCCGGAACCTCCACCGTGGGCCTGCCCTGCTACCAGGAACTCAACCAAAGCCTGTATCAGGCATAGGCTGCCCGGAACCTCCCCTGTGGGCCTTCCCTGCCACCAGGAACATCGAGGAGACCCGCCCAAGACTGAAAACTGCCCTGGACTGCTTCAGCTGGTCTCAGCCTCCCACCTGGAACATCAGAACATCTCAGCAGGATTCAGTTAGTGTGAGAAAATTTGGAATTTTGCTCCCAGGACTACACCGGATTGACTGTATCAGTGTGGTGAGTATACCCCTAAAATAGAGGTGTACAGGGGATAAATAGGGCCAGTAGTAAAATCCCCTACAACTAACCGTACGACTTTGTTGTGTCTGAAAATAGTGTGTGTGATCCCCTCCTACACATAGAAAACACCAGGCAGAGTGAAAATGACAAAACAAAAAAGTAAAATGCAGTCTCAAACATATAGTTCACCAGAAGCAAGTATAGGAGACATTGAAATGGAGGACCTCAAAAGTAACACACCAGGAATCTCTGAAAAGATAACCAGTGAAATAAAAAAAACAACTGCATCAGGCTATAGAGGAAATCAAATTAGAAGTAGTCTCCCATGTAAAGATAGAAGTAACAACTTTAGTAAAGGAGTTGTTGAATACAGCTAAAGAAGAACTAGAGAAAAAAGTACATGAGCATGGAAAACTGATTGAAACTTTGAATGAACAATATAGAAAGCAAGCAGAATTCATGAAACAAACTCAAAGAGACATCCAAGAAACAAAAAATTCTATTAAAAGTGTGCAAAATCGCCTAAAGGAAGCTGAGGATAGGATTTCAGACCTTGAGGACAGGATCACAGTTAGTGATGAGGAAAGGATAGAACTTTTAAAGTTAACAAAGCAGCATGAAATGACAATCCAGAAGCTTCATCATGATGCCAAGAGCAACAATATAAGGATAACGGGCATTAGTGAAGATACAGGAGTCCAGGCAAATGACATACGTAAAGTATTTACAGAAATAATAGCAGAAAATTACCCAAACATGGGGAAAGAATCTGATATGCAAATAAGTGAGGCATATAGAACACCAAACAGTCACAATCAACATAAATCCACACCCAGACACATAATAATTAAGATCTCAGACATGCAGCATAAAAACAGAATATTAAAAGCTGCCAGAGAAAAGACACAACTCACCTATCAAGGAAAGCCCATTAGAATCACAGCAGACTTTTCAGCACAAACCCTCAAGTCAAGAATATCTTGGAGTGAGGAATTTCAAGCCCTGAAAGGAAACAACCTTCAACCCAGACTGATGTACCCAGCAAAACTTTCATTCAAATTTAATGGAGAAACAAGATACTTCCATGACAAAGAACAACTGAAGAAATTCAAACCAACCCTAGAAAGAGTACTGAAAGACATACTAGACAGAGACAAAAATGACCACAATCCCAAAACAACAACAGAAAGAAACCACCAGGTAGGATAAGCAATTAAATAAGAGGAAAAGCAGAAAGAAACAACTAGAACATAACATGGCAAAGTCGAGCCAGTACATGGAAATCCATATGGAGAATTCTCAGAAGACTAGGATTGGAAGTTCCCTTCAATCCAGCTATCCCCCTCCTGGGTATTTTCCCCAAAGAACTGAAAAGTTCATATCACAGTAATATATGTGCATCCATGTTCATAGCTGCACAACTGTAAAAAGTAAATAAGAACTACAAGTGTAATAAAACCAAAATGTGTAATTGCTATTGTAAAAAAGAGAAGAAAAGAAAGTGCTCTAAGGGATATAACTGCATGTATGTTTGAGTGTGTAAAAGAGATGACCATATTGCTGAATCTTTGTTGGATCTTTGAGCAAAACTGTCTGTAGTCTGACTGTTTGAATATTTACTATGTACCCTTTAACTTTGTAACTTGAACAACTACATCCAGGATGACAGTACATAATTTATAAATTACTGATTTCTTAGTGGGGCTTTTTCTCATTCTCCTTTTTCTTTCTTTCTTTTAGAATTCTGTATTGTTGCTACCTTTTTTTCTGTTTTTTTTTCTTTTCTTTAAATAAAATTTTAAAAATGTATAATTGCTATTGTAAAAAAAGAGGAAATAGGAAGTGCTATAAAAGATATAGCTGCATGTAAGTTTAGATGTGTGGGATTGATGACCATATTTCTAGGTTCTTGTTGGATTGCTGAACAGATCTGTTTGCACTCTCACTGCTTGAGTGTCCACTCTGTGTGCTTTAATTCTGTAACTTGAATAACTATTTCTAAAAGAACAATATGTAATGTATCAAATAGTGATTTCTTACTGTTTATCTTCTTTTCTTGAAATTCTGTAATATTTCTACCTTTTTCCTGTTTTTTTCTCTTTAAATAAAAAAATGTATAATTGCTATTGTAAAAAAGAGAAAATAGGAAGTTCTATAAAAGATATAACTGCATGTATATTTATGTGTGCAGGATTGTTACCCATATTTCTAAGTTCTTATTTGATTGTTGAACAGATCTGTTTGCAGTCGCACTGCTCAAGTGTCTATTTTGTGTGCTTTAATTTTGTAACTTGAACAACTATTTCTAAAAGAGCAATATGTAATTTATCAACTAGTGATTTCTTACTGTTTATGTTTTTTTTGAAATTCTGTAATATTTCCTTTTTCTGTTTATCCCTTTAAATAAAAAATTAAAAAAAATTAAAACTATTTGAGTTTTATAGTCTTATACATTGATAATAAGGGAATCACATTTTTAAGCATTTTAAATAGTTTTCAAACATTTTGCTTCAAACATGCATTTTTATTCGTTTTGAGAATTTAAAATTAAAATAGTGGACTATAATATCTATAATTTTGGTGACAAATATTCAAATAAATGGACAAAGTTCAATACTATGGTAGCAATATAATCAGTATTTAATCATGAACAAACACTAAGAGAAGTATCAATGTTAGCAGTAAGTTAAGGTTCATTAAACGTCCTCAAATGAGTGTGTACAATAAAACAATGGTAACTGTTCTAGGATTAATAAGAAATTACTGTGTTGGCACAATATGTAAAATTCGAGGTCAATATAGTACACTCACCTTTTCCCATGTAGAGATTGCTAATCTAATTCTTATATTTTTAGTGGGAATTTTTTTGATGGAACATTTTTGCCTGACAATTAGAGATGGCTATTACAATTTAACATGGCCACATCCTTTGGCTCAATAATGCTATGTCCAAAAATTTACCTGGAAAATAAACTACTTACATAAGAATACAAAAGTGGCCTGGGGCCCTGACTGTGCTCGCACACAGGCTGAATTCCAGCACATGGGTAAACTTGGAACTTTGCTCCCAGGTGGTAAGACCATGCCCTGTGTCTGAAATCACCCTAAGAGGCACAGAAGGTACCTGCAGGTCTAACCGGGCCATGCCTAGCAAACTCCATGCCTAGCAAAGTCAGATGCCTAGCGGCAAGCAGGGCCCAGAATCCAGTCCTGGGCCCTGATTGTGGGCATGTAGGCTAAATTCCAGCGCACGGGGAAACTTGGAACTTTGCTCTCTGGTACTCCCATCCTTTCTCCCAGAATTTTGAGCTATGGCAGATTAACTGTGCTAACTTGAACGGAGATTCAGTAACTGCCTCACCCAAACAGAAGATCTCAACAGGCTCCAGTCAGTGTGGTGAGTATGCCCCTAAAATAGAGGTGTACAGTGGGTAAATAGGGCCAGTAGTAAAGCTCCCTCCAACTCACTGTAACACATTGGTGAGTCTGACAAGAATATGGATGACTCTTCCTACACACAGAAAACATCAGGCAAGGTGAGGAGTGTGCTAATAAGGACTCCCCCAACTTGTAAAAAATCAAAAGGGCTTATGAGACACACAAGCACACAATAGGAACACAGTAGGGCCTCAGCCAACACAAACACTATAGACAAGGAGACTTGGTGACCTGGCATAACCTGAAGATAAAGTAACAGCAGGAGCTAAAATTTGACCTGCATCAATACTGCTAGGTTTGTCAGCCCAGGAAGAATATAGGACTCACCCAACAGGTCCCGCAGTGGGAAGTCAGATGACTGGCCCATCTGTTTATTATGGGATCTAGCAATTTGACAAACATCAACCTTACATTAAGACCCCAAGATACACACTACCAACAGTTGCACTGGTGGGATTGAAGGACCAAATATTAACTCGAAAGGGCAAAATGGCAAAACAAAAAAGCAAAATGCAATCTTAAACATTGAGTCCACAAGGAGCAAATACAGGAGACAATGAAATAGAGGACTTCAAAAGTAACACACCAGAAATCTCTGAAAAGATAGCAAGTGAAAAAAAAAAAAAAACAAAACTCCATGAGGCTATAGAGGAGATCAAATTAGAAGTACTCTCCCATGGAAAGATAGAAATAACAACATTAGTAAAGGAGTTGAGGAGCACTGTTAAAGAAGAAATAGAGAAAAAAGTACATGAGCATGGGAAACTGATTGAAACTTTAATGAACAATATAGAAAACAAGGAGAATTCATGAAACAAATTAAAAGAGATATCCAAGAAACAAAAATTTCTATTCAAAGCTGGCAAAACTGTTTAAATGAAGCTGAGGATAGGATTTTGGACCTTGAGAACAGAATTACAATTAGTGATCATGAAAGAACAGAACTTTTAAAAACAACAAAGCAGCATGAAATGACAATCCAGCAGCTTCAAGATGATGCCAAGAGCAACAATATAAAATTAATAGGCATCAGTGAAGATACAGGAGTCAATGCAAATGACATACATGAAGTATTCCCAGAAGTAATGGAAGAAAATTTCACAAACATGGGGAAAAATCTGATATGCAGATAATTGAGGCATATAGAATGCCAAACAGTCACAATCAACATAAATTTACACCCAGACATATAATAAAGATCTCAGACATACAGCATAAAAACAGATTACTAAAAGCTGTTAGAGAAAAGACACAACTCACCTATCAAGGAAAGTCCATTAGAATCACAGCAGACTTTTCAGCACAAACTCTCAAGTCAAGATGAGCTTGGAGTGAGGTATTTCAAGCCTTGAAAGAAAACAACTTTCAACCCACACTGATGTACCCAGCAAAACTTTCATTCAAATTTAATGGTGAAACAAGATACTTCCATGACAAAGAAAAACTGAAGAAATTCACATCCACCAAGGCAACCCTATAAAGAGTATTGAAAGACATACTAGATAGAGATAAAAATCCTCAGAACAACAACAGAAAAAAACCACCAAGTAGGACAAGCAGTTAAACAAAGGTGAAAAGCAGAAAGCAAACAACTGGAACATAACATGGCAAAGTTGAGCCAGTACATGTCAGTGATATCCATAAATGTTAATGGACTCAATTAACCTATCAAAAGAAATAGGTTGACAGAATGGATCAAGAAACATTATCTCACAATATGCTGTATACAAGAAACACATATGACCCAAAATGAAACTCATAGATTAAAAGTCAAAGGATAGAAAACAGTGTTCCATGAAACAGGAACCCAGAAAAAAGAAGGGATAACTATTCTATTTGCAGACAATGTGAACTTCAAACCTAAAATCATTAAAAGAGATAAAGAAGATCACTACATACTCGTTAGTGGAAAAATTCAAGAGGAAGAACTAACAATTATAAATATATGTGTACCAAATACAGGAGCACCAAACTATATAAGACAAATATTAATGGACATGAAAAACAAAATAACAAGAACACAATTATAACAGGAGACCTTAACACCCCACTATCACAAAGAGATAGATCAACTAGACAAAAAGTTAGCAAAGAAATAATAGAACTGAATCACACCTGTGAGCATTTGGACTTAGTAGATGTTTACAGAGTGTTCCATCCAACCACATGAGAATACATATTCTTCTCAACTGCACATGGAACATTCTCCAAAACAGATCATATATTACCCCATAAAACATTCTTAAGTAATTGCAAAGGTATTGAAATTATCCCATGTGTAATATCTGACCACAGAACACTGAAATTGGAAATTAATGGCAAAAGAGATTATAAAACTTGCATAAATACATGGAAATTAAATAACAAACTTTTGAACAACTAGTGGGCTACAGGTGAAATTAAAGAAGAAATAAAGCAATACCTACAATTCAATGAAAATGCGGAAACAACATACTATAATCTGTAGGATGCAATGAAAGCAGTCTTAAGAGGGAAATATATGGCAATAAATTGTCACATCAAAAAAACAGAATGAGCACAAATAAACAACCTAATGCTCCATCTCAAGCTTCTAGAAAAAGAAGCACAAGTTAAACCCAAAGCTCATAGAACAGTGGAAATTGTAAGATTAGAGCACAAATCAATGCAATTGAAAGAAACAAACAAACAAACAAAAAAACCCAAAGAATTAATGAATCGAAGAGCTGGTTTGTTGAGAGATTAAACAAAATTGACAAATCTTTAGCTAACCTTATAAAGAAAAAGAAAGAAAAAAACCCAAATTCACACAATAAGAACTGAAAAGGAGGAAATTACTACAGATCCCCTGGAAATTCAAAAGATTATGAATACCTACTTTGAAAATCTCTATTTACATAGAGTGGAAAACACTGAGGAAATGCACAGATTTCTAGAAACATATGAACTACCAAAGCTCAACCAAGAAGATATAGCAACTTTGAATAATCCAATATCAGCTCTTGAAATTGAAAACATAATTAAAAACTTACCAATGAAGAAAAGCCCAGGTCCTGATAAATTCATGGCTGAATTCTACAAGAAATTTAGGGATTTGATACCAATACTCCTTAAACTCTTCAGTGAAATGAAAAGGAAGCAATCCTCCCTAAATCATTGCTGCAGGCAAGTATTACTCTCCTACCAAAACCAGAGAAAGACCCAACCAAAAAGCAGAACTATAGGTCAGTATCACTAAGGAACATTGATGTAAACATTCTCAATAAAATACTGGCAAATAGAATGCAACAAATCATCAAGAAGATTATACATCATGACCAAGTGGGATTCATTCCAGCAATGCAGGGATGGTTTAACATATGCAAGTCAATAAGTATAATACACCACATTAACAGAGACAAAAACAAAAACCACATGGTCATCCCAATAGATGTAGAAAAAGCTTTCGATAAAGTCCAACACATATTCATGATAAAAATCCTTCAAAAACTTGGAATACAAGGTGTCTACCTCAATCTTATAAAGGCCATCTATGACAAACCAACAGCCAACATTATACTAAACGGACAAAAAATGAAGGCTTTCCCTTTAAAATCAGGAACAAAACAAGGATGTCCACTATCACCACTTCTATTCAATATAGTTCTGGAAATATTAGCCAGAGCAATCAGACAAGAGGGAGAAATAAAATGAATAAAGAACAAAAGGAAGAAGTTAAATTGTCACTATTTGCAGATGACACGTTATTATATATAGAAGACCCCAAAACTTCATTAAATACTACTAAAAGTAATAAACAAATTCAGCAATGTAGCTAGATACAAAGTCAACACTCAAAAATCAAAAGCACACACAAACAAAAAACTCACCAAGAAAGAAATTATGGAAATATTGCCCTTCACAATAGAATCTAAAAAAATGAAATAGGAATCAACCTAAGAATGTAAAAGACCTATATGCTGAAAATTATGCTAGTTTAAAAAAAAGAGATTGAAGAGGATATTAGAAAATGGAATGATATTCCATGCTCTTGGCTAGGAAGAACCAACATTGTGAAAATGGCCATACTTCTGAAATGTTATACAGATTTAATGTATTCCTAGTCAAAATACCGTTGCATACCTCACAGATCTAGACAAAACATGCCTAAAATTCATTTGGAAACAGAAGAAATCTAGAATAGCAAAGGCAATTTGGGGTAACAAAAGCAAGGCAGGAGACATCTCAATTCCTGACTTGAAACTATACTACAAAGCCACAGTGACAAAATCAGCATGGTACTAGCAAAGAAATAGACCTGAGGATCAATGGAACAGATTAGAAGATGCAAACACAACTATAGAGACACTCAGCCACCTGATATTTGACAAAAGGGCTAAATATGTCCACTGGAAGAAGGATAGCCTTTTTAATAAATGGTGTTGGAAAAATTGGCTCTCCACATGCAAAAAAACTAAAGTCTAAATGGATCAAAGACCTAAATATTAAAACAGAAACACTAAATCTACCAGAAGACAAGGTAGGTAGAAGGCTTGTAGACATAGTGGTAGGGAGAGAATTCATGAACAAAATGCAAACTGCATGGGAAACACTTTAAAGAATCAACCACTGGGATCTCATATTATTTAAAAGTGTTTACACTTCAAAGGAAATCACCAACAGAGTGAAAAGGAAACCCACAGAATGGGAAAGAATTTTAGCCAACAATCCCTCAGATAAAGGGCTTATATCCAGAACATATAAAAAATTGAAAAACATCAAGTCCCCCAAATTCAAAGACCCTCTCCAAAAATGGGCATCTGAGATGACTAAACAGTTCTCAGATGAAGATGTATAAATGGCAAGTAAGTACATGAAGAAATGTTCCCCATCAGTGGTCATTCGAGAAATGCAAATTAAAACAGGAGATTTCACTCACTCCAGAAAGAATAGCTGCCATCAAGAAATCAACTGAAAAATGCTGGCAAGGCTGCAAGTAAAAAGGAACACTGCTCCACTATTGGTAGGAGTGCAGACTGGTGCAACCACTATGGAAATCAGTATGGAGAATTCTCAGAAGACTAGGATTGGAAGTTCCATTCAACCCAGCTATTCCCCTCTAGGGTATTTTCCCAGAAGAACTGAAAAGGTCATATCACAGTAATATATGTGCACCCATGTTCATAGCAGCACAATTTGTAATAGCTAAATCTTGGAAACAACCAAGATGCCCATCAACTGCAGAGTGGATGAAAAAGATGTGGTATTTTTATACAATGGAATATTACTCAGCTATAAAAAGGATGATCTTGAGGCCTTCATAGGCAAATGGAGACAACTTGAGGCTATCCTCATTAGTGAGATAAATAAGAATCATATTTATAAATATCACATTGTGTCTCTAGTGTAAAAAGTAATAAGAAATGTAGGAGTAATAAAACCCAAAGTATGTAATTGCTATTATAAAAAAGAGAGAAGAAAGTACTCTAAAGGATATAACTGCATGTATGTTTAAGTGTGTAGGATTGATAACCATATTATTAAGTTTTTGTTGGATAGGTGAACAGAACCGTTTGCAGTCTCACTGTTTCAATGTCCACTTTGTATGCTTTACTTCTGTAACTTGAACAACTACTTCTAAGAGGACAATATGTAATTATCAATTAGTGATTTCTTACTGTTTTTTTGCAATTATGTATTCTTTATACCCTCTTTCTGTTTTTTCTTTAAATAAAATTTTAAAAAAAGAATACAAAAGAGTATTCACTATGAAATTCACTATGAAATTTTCATAAAACTAAAAATTTGGAAATAACCTAAATGGACTCAGTAAGGGATTCATTAAACAGATATAGCACACTCACTCAATGAAATATCAAGCAATCTACTAAAAGAATTTTTAGTTCTTTATTTAGTTGTATTTTTGAGTGTCTCCCAGAAATCATGTATTAAAAACTTAATCCCCAGTCATATGTGTACAGTATTTGTAGGTGAGACTCTGAGGAGGTGACTGGGTCAAAAGGATTGTGCCTTAATGAATAGATTAATGCATTCAAGGAGTAAGGGATTGATTATTAAATGAGTAGCTTTTATTTTATTTTATTTTGTTTGTATCAGAAATCAAACTCAGGATCTGGCACTTGCCAAGCAGTTGCTTATGCCACTGATCTATATCTCCAGCCCCAAGTAGCTTTTATTTTATAAAAGTGAGTTCTCCGACAAATACTCTGTGTCACCATGAAATATCCTCTTACCATACGATGATCTTGGACCCTCACAAAATATCAACCATATGTTTCACTATTTTGGATTTCCTAGATTCCATAATTAAATAAATATCTATTACTTACAAATTATCTAGTATTATAATCAGGGTTTACAATGAAAACAAGACTACAGGACATATAATTCATAATATTATTTATAATGGTCACTCAAGGAGTCAAATATAAAGAAAGTGAAGGAAATCTGTTCACATACTAAAGACCTAGAGAATACAGCTGAGGGCCTGGATCCCACAGCAATGTCCTTCATGAGTTCAGTTGAAGACATAGAGCCCATGATAATACCCCCCAAAAGTCCAACTGGAGGCCTAGAGCCCATTTGCAATGACTCATGCAAGTCTGTTTCACAGATCTGTGCTGGGAAAGCCCAAAGGTCAGCAAGGGAAGCTAGAAAGTCTATGCCTGTGGGGTGAAGGATCTTTGCCAGTGGGGTGAAGGATCTGTGGCAGTAGGTTGAATGTTCTGTGCTGGAGCCAAGAAGTGAAGCTCAAAATAAGGATCAGGGTTCTCCCAAAAAGTATCACAGCCATCCTCAGTGATAATGAGGTCCCAGCTTCTCTGACAATGAAAACAACTGAGTTCATGTCAGGAAGCCAGTGTGACAAGCTTCTCCTAGAGATTAAACAGCACACGTCTTCCCCCACTAGAACCAGGAAGTGATGCTCAAAGTAAGCCCCAGAGCTTCCCCAAAGTGAACCACAGCAATTTTCAATGATAAGGTCCCGAGTTCCTCTGATGGTAACAGCCAAGTTCATATCAGGGAAGCCAGCAGAACAGGTTCCTCCAGGAGAACCAACAGCTCCGAAAGAACTAATAGCTCCAAACAACACTCACTTAGAACACACAACGCTATTCTCTCCTTTGCACTTCTCCTTTTTATGCTGGCAACAGTCCTCAGGTAGACCATCTATACTTAGCACCTCACTGATTCAGTTCAGCTAGTGTTTAATTGGACCATCAGTATTCAATCACCACACCTAGAGATATATATTCTTGTGATATTCAGTTATACAACAGAAAATGGACTGAGACCGTATTGATACAAAAAGATGTTCAAAATATACCACAAAGTGAATAAAAAATTAGAGATCAAAATGTAGAAACATATGTACAATATGTTCATTTATGTAAAGTACACATATTCCCATATATATATTTAAACATAAATGTACCTATTACTACTGCTAAGATTGTTTTTCTGAGGAGCAATATAATAACAATTTTGTTTTCTGTTTTTTACAATGTTTTTAGCTTTTTACATATTTGTTATAATTAGACTAAGAAAAAATAGATTCAGAAATATTTTTAGCTGGACACAGTGGTGGTCATTCCTATAATCCCAGCCAGTCAGGAGGCTGAGGTGGGAGGATTGTTGGTTCAAGTTAACTTGGGCAATTTAGTAAGACCTTATTTCAAAATAAAAAAATAAAAACAAAAATATCTGCAGATATAACTAAATGCTAAATATCCCTATTTCCAATTCCCATTACCTAACAGAAAAAAGTTAAGATTCTGTCCTATTTGCCTTTCTCGTGCCATACTCTAATAACCGATGCCCCTGAAAAAGAAGAAAACAGCAGTAAAATGCTGTTTTCTGTTTGTACAGAACAATTCACAAAGTGTCCTTTCTTATTTAAACTCTCTTTTACAGCTTAAATTGTGTTCCCCCCAAATTCATATGTTGAAGTTCTTAAATGTGACCTCGTTTAGAAATAGGGTTTTGGGAGCTGTTACTAGTTAAGATAGGGCCTCACTGGAACCCCAGTAAGACTGGGGTTCATAGAAAAAGATGAAATGTGTACACACACATAGATACAGAGAAAGAATCATATAATGACAGCAAAATCAAGATGATATTTCTTCAAGAAACACCCACAATTTTCAGCAAATCATTACAAGTTAGGCAACAGCTGAGGAACAGATTATTTCTCACAGCCCTCAGATGGAATTCTGCCTCCAGACAGAGTTTTTGCCTGAGTTTCTAGATTTCAGTCTCAAGATTGCAACATTAACTTTTACCTGAATCACTAGCTTACCAACCTGTCCTACAGATTTGGGACTTACTAGATCCCACAATTAAAACCAAATCTCTCCAAGTGAGTATGTGGCGTGTGTGTGTGTGTGTGTGTGTGTGTGTGTGGTGTGGTATGTGTTGTGTGTGTCATCCCATTGGTTCTGTTTCTCTGGAGAAACCTCATACATTCTTTCTGTTTCCAATAGCTGGATTGAAACTCTGTAACTTGCCATTCACAACTCTTCTTAGCTGGCTCCTGGGTCAACATTTCTGAGGGCATTCACTGGCCTCTACAATATAGCAGTTAGAAATATCCCATGTGTTTTCACTTCTATGATTATGTTCCATGAAATATGTATTTCCATTCAGTACAAAAAATATATTATGTGAAATTGGCTAGACAAATTGTGAAACATAATCATGGTCTTGTTTTTGCACTCAATAACTATACTGTTAATTACATGAAATGTAATGCCCTCCTTTAAAAAGCTGGTAATAACATACCCTCTTAAGACAGTTTTCCTTTAAAATTTGCCTCATATATGAAATAAAAAAGGATCATCCAATTTTTCAGGAACCTACAGCTTCTTGACTGCTTTTTCGGCAAACATCCATGTGCTTCTCAGTCCGTAAAAAGCCTTTTCGCCTCCTTTCTCAAGTCACACTTCCTTTTCTCATTATTTTATACCAGTTTCTTGTCCTTGGCCTCACTACTGACATTTTGGGTCAGATCATTTTTCCACCGGTTCTAAAGCTATCCTCTGCATGATAGGATGCTTAGCATGGTCCTGGCCTCTTCCTACTAGGTACCAGGAGCACACCTTTCACCCTCCCCTCCCCTCCACCTGTGACAACCAAAAATGTTTACAGAACTTCCCATCTAGACCCTACTATGCAAAACTGTCCCTGGAAAAGAAATACTTCCCTACGTAGCACTCACACCTCTCTTTGGACCATAATAATGTCAAGGCTGCATTCTATGCTGCCAGTGAAAATCTTTTACCATAGTTCATTTTGTACATTTTTCCACCTTGCTCTTTTCCCAGGTGGAATGAGAAAAGCAGTATCAGAGACTCAAGGAGATTCTAGAAATAGATTATCATATTGTTCTTTGTTTGATTGAGAATTATTCAATACAGCTGTTACGTTAATGTTTCCCAAAATCTGTTATGTGTTAGAGGAGGAAAACTATTATGAAAGATAAATATGTTTTTGTTCTATTATTTCATTGGTTAAATGTTAAAGAAAGTGAACAAAGTATGAAAGTCTCTCTCAAGACCTCCCTAATGAAATCCAGTGATTCATTCTGTTTCAGTGAAGAATATGCTTCATAATCAAATGAAGAAAAAACAGTTTTTCAAAACGAGCAACAGTACATACAATGCATTGAAACCCAGTGACATGAAATACAGACCACCTGTTCTAATACTTGCATACTGTTGGCTGTCACACTTAAAATGTCACAGTTGGAATGACTGAGGGGTGAAGTCAACTCTCGATTTTTCCACCCTAATGGAGACGAATATAGCTGACCTAAAAGGTCTCTGGTCTCCATCCATAAACTCAAGTGCGTGAGAAATATTTTTACCTTATTCAACCTAATTTATATGTGAAACCCTGAGGCAGGGCAGGTATAAATTTAGAATACTCCACTAATATAATACTGTCTGGAAATTGTGCTACTTCTCTGAGGTTCTTTCTGCCAAGGAAGCCCCTTTGCATGTTAGTAACATGAAGTATGGGAAGGAGTACAAATGGAAGCCTGCAGGCTGTGGCCTGTGGGCCTTCCAGCTGCCTTATGCTACTGCCTTCAGAATCTTCCTGAGAATGCACCCAGCTCTTCACACTGCGGTGCAATCACATTTAGATTGGGGGGGCAGTCCCAGGAACTTCCTTCTTGGACCCATTCAGCAGGAAATCTGGGTGGTATGGAGTGGACAGCTCCTCTTACTCCAGCAGAACATGTGAGAGTCCTGAGGGGGAACTGCCTCTACCCTGGAATCAACTTATTCTTAATGCCATGACAGCTCCCTCTTTGTTCTTTTTCCCTTCCCTCCTTCATATATATATATATATATATATATATATATATATATATATATCCATCCTAGTGAGTCTTTACCTATCCAGACAATAAAAGCAACAATCACCCAGAATATTTCCCTCAAATAATCTGTCACTACATGAATTCTGGGAGACACCAAATCATACAAGTAAATAAAGAGCTATGAATTCTTTTAGCTGATTGTTTAGCATTTCATTGAGTGAGTGTGCTATATCTGTTTAACAAATCCCTTACTGAGGCCATTTAGGTTATTTCCAAAGATACTTGCTCAATTGTCCTAAAGGTGTGAGTTTTCTTCCAGCAAGTTTCCTGGATTTTATGCTGTTTTTTTTTTCTTTCTGCTTATTATCTTGGAACATCCTTGAGTGGAAACAACTTTGATGTTTAAATGGTAGAATTAATAGATAGGAGGGTAAGTAGATTTATATTTCTTGAAATACTGTAATCAAACCTTTGTATAGAGTTAAATTTTTACTTGATGATGAGTTAATATTTGATTACTTTAGGCTGATCCTCTATAAACTCAAGTAACAATATAAATATTATTCTTTACTAAGATTTTCTATCACTTCCTCCATGAACATCTTCAATTTTTTTGGAATTACAAAAATATAGTGTATTGCCAATGTGTGCACAGAAATTGAAGAGCCTATAGGAAATAAATTAGATATTATATGTAAGGGTTTTTTTTTTTTGTACCGGATACACGACCTCACATTTGCTAGGCAGACACTTACGTGACTGAGCTAAATCCCCAGACTATATGGGTAATTTTGATAAAAACATATAAAAAGCATAAGTCTTGAAGCCTCACAGTATTTATGCCCCAGCAAGACTTAAATATATACTGTAAATGTCCTATACACTAATTTCTTATTCCCTGTACTTCTGAGCTTCTATGTTTTATCCTAGAACAAAACAAATTCAAATCCTAGATGACAATATTAGGACCAATTGCCTATCTTCTGCCAGGTAGCTGGTTTCCGCATTAAACAATGATCTTGGGGACTAATTAATCCTGTTCCCTCCACCCCTGGAGTAGGATTTCTTCCAAATAACCTTATCAGTTAAGTTTCTTTGGCTGCAAGCAACAAAAACCAATTTTAGCTCATTTAAGATTAAAGAGAATGTATTGATTCTCATAGTGGAAAATTCCAAGTTGGAATAATTTCAGACAAGCTTGATGAAGATCTCATCCTTAGGGGCTGCCTGGTGGTTCCAGATGTTCTCAGGCTTTGACCTGAGGGTGAAGAAAGATAGCCACCTTCCCAATAACTCAAACAAAGATCAAAGCGTTTAATACTGGGTCTCGTCATTATGAGAAGTGAATCACATAGTAGTAACCTGGAGTAGGAGTCATCAAACTTTTTCCATAAAGAGTCAGATAGTAAACATTTTTGGCTTTGCAGCTCATATAGTTAATATATAAATGTTGAGCATAGATATGTTATAATAAATCTTTATTTTGAACATAAATTTGAGTATTATACAAACTTTATGTATCATGTGATTTTATCTTTTTGATATTTTTGCAACTTTTTTTTTTTTTTTTGGTGCCAGGGATCGAACTCACAACCTCACGCTTGCCAGGCAGGCACTTAAGCCACTGAGCTAAATCTCCAACCTCTGTTTTGCAACTATTTAAAGAGGTAAAAACCAGACTTAGATCACAGGCATTATACAAATAGGCAGCACTCTCTAGATTACCTGTTATATCTGAAACACACAGGCTGAAAATGAAGGACAAGTAGACTCCCCAAAGCAAAACTAGATGGTGAGTTCTGAGCAAGGAATAATAAATGTTTCCCCCAGAACCAATATGCTTCATAATTTTAAACCATGGGGGCTTGAAGATGTGTTATCCAGTGAACTCACGGAGCTCATTCTGAAGACAGAAGCATAACAAACAGTGCACACTAACTCCTCAGTTCTGTATACAACCCCCCACCACTCACCATTACAGATATCCAAGAGATAGAACTATATAACTGTCTACCTTCTGTGACAGCGCCAAAGCAAGCAGGTTACCAGTCAGAGGGATAGATCTGCACTAGTGCCCCTACCAGCATTTCCAAGCTATGATACAATCGCCGGTGCAACAGCACCACCTTAGGGCTGCTCTGGTGGTGGATCATAGCCTGGATGTGGAAGTCGAGGACCTCTTACATTTAAAGCACCCATATGATGCCAGAGAAGAGATCTGTTGTCCTAGAACAAGAGCATTCCAAGATACCCAAAGTAGTCTTGTGAATCCTGAGGCTGATGCTATTCACTCTCCATTTTGTATTTACCTAAAGAAGAAAGGCTTTGAAAGATGCTCCACTTCATGACATAATATTCTAGTTCTTGTCCCTGAAGTTCCTGTTTACTGTGATCAGTTGTTCAGTCCCTAATGCCCCTGACCCTAGGCTTGTTTTTCTTCTTAAATAAGCTATGCAAAAGTATCCTGGAAGTGAGAGGGTTTTAAAATATCAAACTCTATGCTTTTCCCTAGCCTGTTAACTCAGAATTTCTATGAGTGGGACCCAGACATCACTTAAGGTGATAATAATGTTCAGACAGGGTTGAGAATGTCACTCTTAGCGATCCCTCTAACACTTCCATTCCTTAAATGAGGGCTATGCTTTTTCAGGAAAATCTAAGTGTAGAACAATCTGTGTCCTTGAACCTACTTCTGCAGAAAACTGATCTTGTGTTCAGTTTTCTGAGTGGGAATATGAGCTTTTAACTTTCAAAGCCTCCTTTGAGACACAGAAGTACTTTCCTTTGTTTTGCACTATAACACTATGGCTAAGGTTAAAATATAACGCAGAATTTCCTGCACTCCCATATTGGTCAGCTTTTACATTACTGGAACAAAATACCTGACATGCACAGCTTAAAAGACAGAAAAAAAAGTTTGTTTTGACTCACTGTTTCAAGGTTTTATACCCGAGTCAGCTGGCTCCACAGCAGAAACATAGCAGAAGGTTATGACAGAGGAAAGCTGCTATCATTGTGGCAGCCAGGAAGCAGAGACAGCAAGAAAAAGAAGAGCCGGGTACAGGATGTAGGTCCCTCCCCAACCATGACCTGCTTCCTCCAACTGGACCCCAACCCCAATAAGCTAATTCAACTAATGACTTAATTCATCAGTGAGGTCCATGTCCTTATGATCCAATTACCTCTCTAGGCCTAACCTCTGAACACTGCTGCAATGGAGATAAATTCCTCAACATATTAGTCTTTGGGGTATAGTTCATATTTAAGCCATAACAACTCATTCATCATCCCCCCATCCAAAAAAAGCCTGATGCCTGTCTGTTTCTTGACAAGCAGTCTTGTCCAACTAATTCCTTCTTGGGATGCTCGCTCCCTGTATCTTTTATCATTTTAATTCCATCTTCAACTGCAAAACTTTATTCAACGTAACAAACCTTCCCTGAGGATAAGAGATGACTACCTATCTGCTTTACAGCATTTCTTCCTTCTTGCTATTACAGTGTCTGGCACATTGTATTATACTGCTGCCACTAAGTCTAAGACATCATCAATCATGAAACACATTATTTGTTTATAAAACACTAAGGAACAATAAAAGCTGCCAATAAAATTATAACAAAGCCATATTGCTTAGAATTTTTACACATATTGAAAGAGTTTTTTTCATGTAATTGTAAAATATATCTAAGAACTTAGAGTTTTGTTAGCATTTCTTATTAATCGGCTGATAGTTTCAATTTTCCTTTCATCAAATCACGTCACAGAAAGATAAGCAACTACTATTCAAATTCAGCAGGATGTTTCTGACATTGAAATTTGACACCTTAATGATAGTCCTGCATGAGGAATTAATTGGTTACATTAGTTCCTTGTTGTTTTGAATTTTTTTTCCTGTCTCCAATGTGATTGACAGGGCCAGGGATTTAGTTCAGCAGCATAAGCACCTGCCTGGTAAGCGTGAGATCATGAGTTCGATCCCCAGTACCAAACCAAATAAAAAAAAAGAAGTGATTGACAATTTTTTATTCCTCCAGTTGAATTGCTAGGCATGTGATACCAGTAATTATCAAACTATTATGCACCTATAAATCACTTATGCATCTTGCTAAAATGCAGATTCTGGCTTTGAAAGTCTAGAGTGGGGCCTGAGATACTGCATTTGTAATCAAAGGCCACACATTGTGTACACAAGGTATACAGCAGATGAAAGGCAACCCTTTTGCACATATCTCAGTCACTAGACTTTATACAACATATCCAATTTGTATTTTTCTTTTTCAGGATCCATGAAATGTTTTATTGATTTGCAAGAAAATAAGAAATGGGAGTTATACCTCAAATTATATGTATTTACCTCACTGATAAAAATACATATTCCACTGTTTTTATCCCTCCCACACACATACTAACTTTTCATTCTAATGCTGAATTAGAGTGTAATTTTTAAAGTCATTTTAAGTGGCAATTAAATTGTGCAGTATCAACAATGCAGTTACTTCAATGAAGGAAGGACAATATCAACAGTCATGATCAAGCCTGTACTGACTCAAACAGACATCATTTAATGACTGCTGCCCAGCCACAGTGTCTGTAAAATACCATCAACTATAAAACATGATCTAATTGCCAAGATGCAAAACATGGGAATATATATATATATATATATATATATATATATATATATATATATATATCTTTGTAGTGATACACTACTGTAGTCTCTGTGTTACTGCCCCTTTTTTCCCAATTGTGCAGTGAGCTATCTGAGTACAAGGAATAGAAAAACCTTTGTCAGAATGATAGAACATAAAATTGGGAAAGAGGTAAGTCCGTGAGACATAAATGTAGTCCTGATACTCTCATGACAATGTTTTAGCTAAGAGTTAATATTTATTTGTAACCCACATGTATCTGAAGTGTTGTTTGCTGTGCCCATCCAGAACTTAATGTGAGTAAATGAGGACAACCAATGAAACTTATCTGCTAACAATAGTCTAGGATGGTGGAGTAGATGGTAGTTACATTAAAAATAGCTTATCAGGAAAAAAAGTTTATGGTGTCATTCTTTGAGATTCTGCTTACTGAGATTTGCTTTTTGATCCACCATGACTTGATCACTTCCACTCTTTTGGCTAACTTACTTCATTTTTCCTCTTTTCCTGAGTGATGCTGCAAGTCAAATAGAAATTCAACATCTTTGTCTTGTTATTTGCTTGAGTCTTTTGGTTCATTCATGATCATCAATAATGGAAGAACATGAGTCTTGTACCTCCAAAAAGAAATGTGGGAAAGAATTGTTAGCATTTTGTAAAAAAATTTCATGAAATAGTGTGCTCATTAACACAAAAGTTAGAAATAAAAATTAAATCATTACTATTGAGAAAATAATATAAAATCTTAGTAGTTGTAAAATATAAATTTTAATTATCTCATTTTATGATGCAATCATGGTACAATAATATAGCCACTATTCAAATAAGAAAAGTCCTCTGTCTAAAGAAATCTCATTGAAATGGAAATGGGTTTTTTATAGTCCAAAAGCATGAGAATTTAAATAGAATCATTATATTTTAGAACTAGAAAAGACCTTTGAAATCATCTTGTCTAAACCCATTATATTTATGGGGTTGAGATTTTTAAGATCTTTCCAGCCTTGTAATTCTAATATTCCTTATAATTTTCACACTGTTCATGTAAAAATAGGTTATTCAAATAGTTGATTCATAACAATAAAATTTTTCTTTTTATTTTAAATTATATATTTTAAAGTTAAACACTTTCCATTTAGAGAAGTTTCTGCCCATAACCTCTACTGTTTAATAGTAGAAGTCATTAAAAAAAATGCAACTAGTGATCCTTGCTAGGAAGACATACAGGCAATCATTTTATTAGTAAAGGGCACTAAAAGCAGCATTATTTCTTCCAAGACCTATGTGATGGAGAATTCAGAGGAAGTCTCCATTTTTATTTCTGGAAAATATTTTTCAAAGGCTGGAGAAAAATGTTCTCAAAATTTAAGCCAATTTTTCTCTGAAACATAGTTTTTGCTTATTAAGAAAGTCAGCTAAACTGAGGATCATGTTATGTGTGTATAGTCCTAGCTACTCTGAATGCTGAGGTGGGAGGATCACTTGAACTCATGAGTTCAAGACCAGGCTAGGTAACATAGCAGGACTGTCTCAAAAGAAAAAAAAAATTTCATCTTGTTTGTTTTTATCAACAAATTGAGATTGTGATTGTTGTATTCATTGCCTCTTCCAGGTTTTGTTATAAATTGAAGCAAAAAAACAAAGGCCATGTCTCAGTTTGTTTGAAGCACAAGTGTTTTGTGGACATCATCTTTAAAGATTTTATAGAATTGAATTAAATGGTTCCCCAATGCAAGGATCTTCTAAGATACCCAACTGATTTTGTAGTGAGATTATCTGAGAAAATGTTCATGTATTTTTTTTTTTGCTTCTACAAGTTCTATAATTGGGTATGTTTTATTCATGGGACTAAAAATCAATATAAACCACGTTTCTTATTTAGAAGCTTCCACAATTTAAAAGAGTTCACTAGATTTTCTATAAGTAATTCAGCCATAAATATGATAAGCAGAGTGTGGGCAGATCTTCTCTTTCTTCATCGTAAGACCTTTGTTAATATAATTGATATACCATACTATTCACTCATTTAAAGTACAAAACAAAAAATTTTTAGTATATTCACAGAGTTGTGCAACCATTATCAATCAATTTTAAAGCATTTCATTACACACCAAAGTTATTCCACACCATTAGTACATCTACCCATTTTCTCCTATTTCTTCCCAATTCCCCTGGGCCTTAACAACCATTAATCTACTTTTTGTCTCTATATACTTACCTGTTCTGTACATTTATACATGGTTTGTGCTTTGCCTTTAATATAAATGTAATCATACAATATGTGGTCTTTTGAAGTTAGCTGCTTGTAACTATGATATATTGCTTCTTTATAGTCATCTCAAATATTTTCTAATTTCTCTTGTGATTTTTTTGGGACCTTGATTTCACAAATGTGATTTGTGAATGTCCCAATTTTCTTTCTGTTATTGATTTCCAATTTTATTCTACAATGGAACAGTTATTTCAATAATTTCAAATTTATTGAATATTGTTTTATGGTCTACTATAGAGTCTATCTTGGAGAATATCCCATAAGCCCTTGAGAGGAATATTATTCTGCTGTTGTTGGGTGGTTTATTCTATACATGTTTGCTAGGTCTACTTGGTGTATAGTGCTGCTTAAGTTATTTCCTCTTCTTCTTCTTCCCTTCCTCCTTGTGGCTCTTCTGCCTACCTGTTCTAGACATAATTAAAAGGTACTACGTCTTCAACAATTATTGTTGAATTGTCTATTTGTCTCTTCAGTTTTGTTAGAATTTTGTTCATGCATTAGATGTTAGATGCCTCTATAACTGTTAAGTATTATTAATGAATTAACCATTTGTCCTTGCAAAAATTCCTCTTTATCTCTAATAACTTTTTGTTTTAAAACTGTTTTGTAAGATAATTGTATAGCTCTCTTTCTCATGGCTCTTATTTGTGTATTTCTTTATTCTTTTACTTTGAATCCACTTTAATATAAAGTATGTCTTCTGTTAGTTGAATTTGTTTTTATATATGATCTGATAGTCTCTGTTTTTTAATTTGATTGTTTAATACATGCATAATTTATAACATTACTGATAGAGTCTGAGTTAGTATGTGTCATTTTCTTTTGGTTTTCTGTATCTAATGTCCTCTCTTTCTGGTTCTTAATGTTTCTTCTTTATGCCTTTCTTCAGCATTAAGTAAATATTTAGTAATGAAAGAAATAGTGAATGCATCTAAAGAAGACACAGCTAAAATATTAGAGGAATAAAGCAAACAGATAGAATCCCTGAACGAACAGTATAAGAAACAAACAGAATATGTAAAGCAGCTTCAAAGAGATATACAGGAAATCAAAAATTTTATTGTAAGTTGCCAAAACCACCTCAGTGAAAGTGAAGGTAGAATTTCAGACCTCAAAGATAAGATTGCAGCTGGTGAACAGGAAAGGAAAGATCTTTTAAAAATAACAAGGAATCATGAAATAATAATTCAATAGTTGCAAGAGATTAATAGGGATAAATGAAAAAGAAGTGGACACCACAAATGATATCAAGAGGCTATTTACAGAAGTAATAGTTGAAAATTTCCTAAACATGAGAATGGAAATTGACATTCAGATTAGTGAAGCATATAGAACTCCAAACAGCCATAACCAAAATAAAACTACACCCATATATATAACAATCACCATCCCAGAAATCCAACATAAGAACAGAATATTAAAAGCTGTTCGAGAGAAAAGACAGATCACCTATAAAGGAAAACCTATCAGATTCACAGCAAACTTCTCAACACAAACAATGAAGTCAAGAAGAACATGGAGTGAAATATTTCAAATCCTAAAGGAAAATGACTTCCAACCTAGACTGCTGTACCCTGCAAAACTGTCTTTCAAAATGGATGGAAAAATAAGATATTTCCACTACAAAAAACAGCTGAAGAACTTAATGACCACCAAACCAGCCCTACAAAGAATACTGAAAGACATTGTAGATATGCATAGGGAAAAACCAATAAGCAAGACAGATAATTAAACAGAAGGAAAAGATACAACAGCAGAAAGATAACATGTCAACAATAAACCAATATATAACAGTTATAACCATTAATGTAAATGGCCTCAATTCACAAATTAAAAGAAACAGACTGGCAGAATGGATCAAGAAACAATGTCCAACCATATACTGGCTACAAGAAACCCATCTAACCCAAAAGGATATTCATAGATTGAAAGTCCAAAGATGGAAAACAATACTTCATGCAACAGGAACTCAAAAAAAGAAGTGGTAGCTATTCTGTTTGCAGACAATGTGAACTTCAAACCAAGAAAGGTCTGAAGAAATAAAGGTCACTACATACTAGTCAGGGGAAAACTTCAAGAGAGAGAGATAACAATCTTAAATACATATGCACCAAATTCCAGAGCACCCAGCTATACAAAGCAAGTATTAACAGAAATGAAAAATCAAATAAACAATAACACAAAAGTAACAGGAGACCTTAACATGCCATTGCCACAAAGGGACAGATCAAATAGGCAGAAAATCAGCAAAGAAATACCAGAACTGAATCAAACCTGTGAACAAATGGACTTGATAGATGTATACAGAGTGTTCCATCCAACATCAGAATATACATTGTTCTCTGCAGTACATGGGAAATTCTCTAAAATAGACCATATGCTAGCCCACAGAACATATTTAAGTAAATGCAAAAGAATTGAAATTATCCCATGCATGTTATGGTATCATAGCACCATGAAATTAGAAATTAATGATTAAAAAAACCTGCAAAAACCCCACAAACACATGGAAATTGAATAATACACTCTTGACCAATCAATGAGTCACAGAGGAAATTAAAGAAGAAATTAAACAATATCTATAAGCAAACAAAAATACAAACATAACTTACCAGAATCTGTGGGATGCAATGAAAGCAGTACATAGAGGAAAATTTATTGCACTGAGTTCTCACATTAGGAAAATAGAACAAACACAAATAAACAACCTGATATTACATCTCAAACTGCTAGAAAAAGATGAGTAAGCCAAGCCCAAAGCCAAAAGAAGGGAGGAAATTATAGGGATCAGAGCAGAAATCAATGCAATAGAGACTAAGAAAACAATAGAAAGAATCAATGACTCAAAGAGTTGGTTCTTTGAAAGAATAAATAAAATTGATGAGCCCCTAACAACCTAATTTTAAAAAGGAAAGAAAAGATTCAAATTCATGCAATATGGAATGAAAAAAAGTGAAATCACTACCGACTCTGTGGAAATACAGAAGATCATCAACACCTATTTTGAAAACCTCTACTCTCACAGGTTCGATAACACAGAAGAAATGAACAGATTCCTAGAAACATATGAACCACCAAAGATGGATCAAGAAGATGTAAAACTGCTGAATAACCCAATTTCTATTAATGAAATTGGAAATGTAATTAAGTCCTTGCAACAAAGAAGAGCCCAGGCCCAGACAGATTCACTGCAGAATTCTACAAGAAATACAAAGAAGACTTAATGCTGACACTCCACAAACTCTTCAATGAAATCGAAAGGGAAGCAATTCCCCTAAGTCATTCCTGGAAGCAAATATTACTCAGTACCAAAACCTGAGAAAGACCCAAATAAAAAAAGAGAACTACAGGCCAGTCTCCCTACTGAACATAGATGCAAAAATTCTCAATAAAAGATTGGCAAACAGGTTGCAGCAAATCATCAAGAAGTTTATACACCATGACCAAGTGGGATTCATCCCAGGCATGCAGGGATGGTTCAACATACATAAATCAATAACTGTAATCCACCATATCAATAGAGCCAAAAGAATCACATGATCATTTCTATAGATGCAGAAAAAGCTTTTGATAAGATCCAACACCCATTCATGATAAGAACCTTACAGAAAATGGGAATAGATGGTCTCTACCTCAATACGATAAAGGCCATCCAAGACAAACCAACAGCCAGCATCATGTTAAATGGCCAAAAACTGAAAGCCTTTACCTTGTAATCAGGCACAAGACAATGATGTCCCTTATCACCACTCCTATTCAACATAGCACTGGAAATACTAGCCAGACAACAGAGAAATAAAAGGAGTAAAGATAGGAAAAGAGGAAGTTCAACTATCATTATTTGCAGATGATATGATACTCTACATAGAAGATCCCAAAACTCCATTGAAAGACTCCTAGATATAATAAATAAATTCAGCAATGTATCTGGATACAAAGTCAATACTCAAAAATCAATAGCATTCCTATACACTAACAACAAAATCACTGACAGAGAAATAAGAGAAGCCACACTCTTCACACTAGCATCTGAAAATATGAAATACTTAGGAATTAATCTAATGAAAGAAGTAAAAGAACTGTACAGGGAAAATTATAATACCCTGAAAAAAGAAATCGAAGAAGACCTCAGAAAATGGAAAGACATCCCTTGTTCATGGATAGGAAGAATGAATATTGTGAAAATGGCCATTCTCCCAAAATTGTTACACAGATTTAATGCAATCCCAATGGAAATACCACTAACATACCTCATTGATCTAGAGAAATCACTCCTAAAATTCATCTGGAACCAGAAGAGACCTAGAATAGCAAAGGCAATTCTAAGCAGCAAAGCCAAGGCAGAAGGCATCACAATCCTTGACTTGATGTTACACTGCAAAGCTACCATAATAAAATCAAGATGGTACTGGAATAAAAACAGACCTGAAGATCAATGGAATAGACTAGAAGATACAACTACAAACACATTCAACCACCTTGTCTTTGATAAAGGGACCAAACATGTTCACTGGAAGAACAATAGTCTCTTTAATAAATGGTGCTAGAAAAACTGGCTATCCATATGCTGAAAACTAAAACTAGACCCATGTATATCACCATGTACTAAAATAAAATCTAAATGGATCAAAGATCTAAATATTAAAATAGAAACACTAAATCTGTTGGAAGACAAAGTAGGTAAAAATGTTGAAGACAGGGGTAGGTAGAGAATTCATGACCAAGAAATAATTCACATGGGAAATACTTCCCAGAATCAATAACTGGGATCATGTCTTTTAGTAAAGAGTTTCTGCATATTGAAAGAAATCTCCAGCAGAGTGAAAACAAAACCCACAAACTTGGAAAAAATCTTAGTGAACTGTCCCTCAAACAAAGGATTTCGGTCTAGAACTTATGAAGAATTAAAAAAAAAAATCAGACCCCCGAAATTCAAAGACCCAATCCAAAAATGGGCATCCAAGATGAGCACACAGTTTTCAGATGAAGAAATATGAATGACAAATAAATACATGAAAAAATGTTCATCATCATTAGTCATTAGAGAAATGCAAATTAAAACCACATTGAGATTCTATCTCACTTCAGAAAGAATGGCCAGGATCAAGAAAACTACCAACATAAATGCTGTGGGGAAAAAGGAACTCTTCTGCACTGCTGGTGGGAGTGTAGACTGGTGCAACTACTGGGGAGGTCAGTCTGGAGATTCCTCAAAAAGCTGGGATTGGAAGTCCCATTTGACCCAGCTATTTCACTCTTAGGCATATTCTCAGAAGAACTGAAAACATCATACCACAGTGATATATGTGCACCCATGTTTATAGCAGCACAATTTATAGTAGCCAGATCTTGGAAACAACCTAAGTGCCCATCAACTGAAGAATGGATAAAAAAATTGTGGTACTTTTATACAATGGAGCACTACTCAGCTATAAAGAATGATCACATTGAGGTTTTTATAATAAATGGATACAACTTGAGACCATACTTATAGGCAAAATAAATCAAACTCACAGGTATAAATACCACATAGTCTCCCTAGTGTAAGAAAAGGTAAGAGTATGTAAGATTCTATGGTAATCATGGATCCCCATTATATTGTTTTGAAGACTTGTAATGTTTTCTTTCATAGGTTTGAATGGTTTCATTCTGTTTTATTTGACCTTATTATGTGTGATGGTATGAACAGCTACTTAGAAGAAAACAAGATATTATGGCAGCCATTGCTAATTCACTATCATCTGGTTTTGAAGTCCTACCATGTTTTGTTCTTTATTACCATTGGTTCTATCATGTTGTGTCTTACTGGATTTTAATATGTGTAATAATATAAACTAATATTTATGGAAAATGAGATATAGTAGCCATTGTTCATTTTCTGTTATTTGGTTCAGAATGCCTTGTAATACTTTCATTCTCTTGAATGGTTTTATTCTATTTTGTTATGTTTGATATTATTTTTTGTGAAGCTATGCTCAACTATTTCAAGGAAAGAGATTATGGTAGCTACTGTTGATATCCAATTGTCTTGTTATGAAGTGCTGTGTTTCTTGTATTGTTCTGTTCTGATCTGCATTGTTCTGTCCTCTTTTGTTTTATTCTGTGTAAAATAAAATAAAATAAATTCATGTCCACCAAACCAACCCTAGAAAGAGTACTGAAAGAAATGCTAACTAGAGATAAAAATGACCAAAATCTCCAGAACAACAACAGAAGGAAACCACCAGGCTGGACAAGAAATTAAACAAGGGAGAAAATCAGGAAACTAACAATAGGAATACAACATGGCAAAGTCAAGCCAGTACATATCAGTGATAGCTATAAATGTAAGTGGGCTCAATTCACCTATCAAAAGAAAAAGGTTGACAAGAATGGATCAAGAAACAGGATCCCACAATATGCTGTATACAAAAAAAACACATCTTACTCAAAAAGAAACTCATAGATTAAAAGTCAAAGGATAGAAAACAGTATTACATGCAACAGGAACCCAGAAAAAAGCAGGGGTAGCTATTCTGTTTGCAGACAAAGTGAACTTCAAACCTAAAAGGATTAAAAGAGATAAACAAGGCCACCACATACTTGTAAGTGGAAAACTACAAGAGAACAACTAAAAATTATAAATATATACACACCTAATACAGAAGCACCCAACTATGTAAGACAAATACTAATGGACATGAAAAACCAAATACACAAGAACATAATTGTAATAGGAGACCTTAATATCCACTGTCACAAAGAGATAGATCAACTAGACAAAAAGTCAGCAAAGAAATAACAGAACTGAATCCTACCTGTGAGCAAATGGACTTAGTAGATGTTTACAGTGTTCCACCCAACCACATCAGAATATACATTCTTCTCAGCTGCACGTGGAACATTCTCCAAAATAGACCATATATTAAACCATAAGCATTCTTAACTAATTGCAAAGGGAGCAGAATTATCCCATGCATAATATCTGATCATAGCACACTAAAATTGGAAATCAATGGCAAAAAACCCCTACAAAACCTTCATAAATACATGGAAATTAAATAATCTTCTGAATAACCAGTGGGTTACAGGTGAAATTAAAGAAGAAATAAAACAATACTTACAATACAATGAAAATGCAGACACAACATACTGTAACCTATGGGATGCAATGAAAGCAGTCCTAAGAGGGAAATATATAGCAATAAATAGTCACATCAAGAAAATGGAACAAACACAAATAAATAACCTAATGCTACATCTCAAGCTTCTAGAAAAGAAAGAGCAAGTCAAACCCAAAGCTCATAGAAGAGAGGAAATTATAAATATTAGAGCAGAAATTAATGCAATTGAAACTAAAAAAAATACAAAGAATTAATGAATCAAAGAGCTGATTTTTTGAGAGAATAAAAAAATTGATAAACCCTTAGTTAACCTTATCAAGAAAAAGAAAGAAAAAACTCAAATCCACGCAATAAGGACTGAAAAGAAGGAAATTACTACAGATCTCATGGAAATTCAAAAGATCATGAACACTCTACTTTGAAAATCTCTACTCACATAGAGTGGAAAACACAGAGGAAATGAACAGATTTCTAGGAACATATGAACTACCAAAGCTCAATCAAGAAGATTTAACAGTTTTGAATAACTCATTATCAGCTACTGAAATTGAAAATGTGATTAAAAACTTACCAACAAAGAAGAGCCCAGGTCCTGATGGATTCACAGCTGAATTCTCTAAAAAATTTAGAGAAGATTTAATGCCAATACTCCTTAAACTACTCAATGAAATTGAAAGAGAAGCAGTCCTCCCTAACTCATTCTTGGAGACAAGTATCACTCTGATACCAAAACCAGAGAAACACCCAAACAAAAAGGAGAACTATAGGCCAGTCTCACTAGTGAACATTGATGCAAAGATTCTCAATAAACTATTGGCAAATAGAATGCAGCAAATCATTAAAAAGATTATACACCATGACCAAATGGGATTTATTCTAGGAATGCAGGGATGGTTCAAAATATGCAAATCAATAAATGCAATACACCATATCAACAGAGCTAAAAATAAAAAATCACATGATCATCTCAATAGGCACAGAAAAAGCTTTTGATAAAGTCCAACACCTTGTCATGTTAAAAACCCTACAGAAACTCGGAATAGATGGTATGTACCTTAATCTCATAAAGGCCATCTCTGACAAACCAACAGCCTACATTATACTACATGAACAAAAAATGAAAGCCTTCACTCTAAAATCAGACAAGATGTCTAAAAACAAGACAAGAATGTCCACTATCACCACTCCTATTATATAGTTCTGGAAACACTAGCCAGAGCAATCAGACAAGAGAGAGGAATAAAAGGAATAAAAATAGGAAAAGAAGTTAAATTACCATTATTTGCAGATGACATGATACTCTACATAGAATACCCCAAAAACTCCATTAAAAGACTACTAGAGGTAATAAATTCATCAGCATAATTGGATACAAAGTCAGCACTCAAAAATCAATAGCATTCCTGTACACAAACAAAAAACTCACAAAGAGAGAAATTATGGAAATATCGCCCTTCACGATAGCATCTAAAAAAAATGAAATACCTAGGAATCAACCTAACCAAGAATGTAGAAGACCTATATGTTGAAACTTAATAAAGGAGATTGAAGAGGGCATTAGAAAATGGAAGGATATTCCTTGCTTTTGGTTAGGAAGAACCAACATTGTGAAAATGGCCATATTCCCAAAACTGCTATACAGATTCAAAGCAATCACAATCAAAATACCATTAACATACCTTACAGATCTAGAAAAAATATTTCTAAAATTCATCTGGAAACAGAAGAAACCTAGAATAGCAAAGGCGATTCTGGGCAACTGAGGCAAGACAGGAGGCATCTCAGTTCCTGACTTGAAACCATGCTACAAAGCCACAGTAATAAAATTAGCATGGTACTAGCAAAGAAATAGACCTGAGGATCAATGGAACAGATTAGAAGATGCAAACACTACTACAAAGACATTCAGCTACCTGATGTTTGACAAAGGGGCTAAACATGTTCACTAGAAAAAAGACAGCCTCTTTAATAACTGGTGTTGGAAAAATTGGCTTTCCATATGGTGAAGACTAAAAATAGACCCATGCCTATCACCATGCACAAAACTAAACTCTAAATGGATCAGAGACCTAAATATCAAAACAGAAACACTGAATCTACTGGAAGACAAGGTTAGGTAGAAGTCTTGGAGACATAGAGGTAGGGAGAGAATTGATGAACAAAACGCAAACTGCACTGGAAAAACTTCAAAGAATGAATAACTGGGATCTCATATTGAAAAGTTTCTGCACTTCAAAAGAAATCACCAACAGAGTGAAAAGAAAACCCATGGAATGGGAAAGAATTTTAGCCAACAATCCCTCAGACAAAGTCTTATATCCAGAAAATATAAAAAATTGAATAACATCAAGCCCCCCCAAATTCAAAGACTCTCTCCAAAAATGGGCATCAGAGATGAACACACAGTTCTCAGATGAAGATATACAAATGGCAAGTAAATACAAGAAGAAATTTTCACCATTACTGGCCATTGGAGAAATTCAAATTAAAACAGCATTGAGATTTCATCTTACCCAGGAAAGAATGGCTGCTATCAAGAAAACAACTGATAAGAATTGTTGGCATGGCTGTGGGGGAAAAGGAACACTGCTCCACTGTTGGTGGGAGTGCAGATTGGTGCAACCACTGTGGAAATCAGTATGGAAATTCCCAAAAAAATTAGAGTTCCATTCAATCCAGCTATTCCCCTCCTGGGAAAAGGTCATGTCACAGCGATATATGTGTACCCATGTTCATAGCAGCCCAATTTGTGATAGCTACATCTTGGAAACAACCAAGATGCCCATCAACTGCAGAGTGGATGAAAAAATGTGTTATTTTTTTTTTACAATGGAACACTATTCAGCTATAAAAGAGGATGATCTTGACACCTTTATAGTTAAATGGAGGCAACTTCAGAATATCCTCATTAGTGAAATAAACAAGACTCACATTAGTAAATATCACATTGTCTCTCTAGTGTAAAAAATAATAAAAACTGACAGAATAATGGTATCCAAAAAGTATAATATATATAAAAGTATAATAGATATTATAAAAGTGAAAGGGAAGGAAAGTGCTCTAAAGGATATAACAGTGTGTATAGTGTGTAAGATTGATGACCATATTACTGAATTTCTGTTAGCTCATTGAACAGAAGAGTTTGTACTGTCAGTGTTTGAGTGTCCAGCCACTTTTTATGCTTTGATTTTGTAACTATAACAATTATTGTTAAGATGACAATATGCCATGTATTAACCAGCGATTTTATGATGTTAGTTTTTTAAAATTCTGTGTTCTACTTTTTTCTCATTTTTTTAAATTTTCTTTTCTTTCTTTAAATAAAATTTAAAAAAGAAAGAAAGAAAGAAAGAAAGAAAGAAAGAAAGAAAGAAAGAAAGAAAAAGAAAGAAGACGTAGTGAGAGATTTTAGCTCACTTGGAATGGTTCCTCAGAGAGATTATGAGACGCCAGTTTACCTATCTGTCTTAGCTTTCCAACCATCATGAAATGGGCAGCCTGTCCCACTACATATTCCTTACCCTGTTATATTGCATCAACATAGGCCCAAAAGCAATGGGACCAAACAATCATGGAATGAAACCTCTGAAACTATGGGACAAAAGCAGACATTTCCTCCTTATATGTTGATTATTTAAGATATTTGTTACAGTGATAAGCAGCTAACAGTTTGCTAACAAAAAAAAAATCCTGGTTTTATTTATCTGATATTTCTTGCCTTCATTTTTGAAGAATAGTCCAGTAAGATACAAGATTCTTAGAAGTTTTTTCATTCAATATTGTGACTATGTCATCACATTGAAAAAAACTGCCTCTATATTTTGAATCTTTGATCCCTGTATTTGAAAAGCCATTTTCCTCTTTCTGCTTTCAACATTTTATCTTTGCCCTTGTCTTTTACTATTTTTAACCTTGAAATGGCTGTGTGTATGCCTCTGTGTTTGTCCTGGAGGAAAGTTTTTAGTTTCTTCATTGTATCTATAAAGGTTTTCATCAAATTTGGGGAGTCTCAAGGCCTTACATCTTTGAATAATTTTTATATTGCTTATTGTTTATTCTAACTTCTGATACTCTGATTATACTGTTTATTCTAACTTTTGATACTCTGATTATACATATTTTGTTATGCTTAATTGTCTCACATTTCTCTATTTGTTCATTTTTATTTTTTTCCTTTCTATTCTCTAGACAACATAATCTCTATAAATCTATCACCAACTTTTCTGTCTCTTCTGTCAAATCAAATGTAGTATTAAGCATTCTGTTAAATGTTTCATTCCATTTATAAACCTTTCATCTCCAGAATTTTCATTTGGTTTTTTTAAAAATAATTTATATATATATTCTCTATATGATTAGACATTGCCATCATAACTTCTTTTACTTCTTTATGGTATTCTTTAGCTCTTTGAATATATCCATAATAACTGTCATTGAGTACCAAACTATAGTTAAATAGGAGCAAGAGGTACTGGTGTGCTATTGAACAGTAGGGTAACAATGTACAGAAATAATGTGCTTTGTATTTTAAAAAGCTACACAAAGGACTCTCTTATATTTTCATTATAAGAAAATAATAAGTTTAAGGAGATAGACATACTTAATCTGATTCAAACATTATACAACATATGTATATATCAAACATACTATGATACCTCATTAATCCGTGTAATTTTTGTGTTTTCATATATTAGTTAAATAAAGAAAAACTCAACAAGCTAAATTATAAACCAGGTAGAAATTCACTAGAGAGAATCAGGGTAAGATCACTAAGAAGAGCCCTCCTGTAGTCGGAACAAACAAATATGAAAGACCACTTTCAGAGACTACTCTTACAAAGAGTACTGAATTTAATTGGATCATACTGTGGAACAACTAAGGATCCAAGGTCTTAGTAAAAATAATAGAGCCATGACTCAACAATTAGGAGAGGCTAGCAGCTGGATATGAGACATGGTAGATAAGTCAATAAAAAAGATTAGGAAATAAAGGATCAATTTATACCCCTATAATCCCCTTCATCCCAGGTGGATGTGCACATACCTAAAGCTTAGACTCCTGAGGAATGACATCAGAGGCTGCAAGCAGTGGTGAATATAGGTATCACTGAAATGGCCCAATTAATTACCAAAAAAACAATAAGCTGACAATAACAAATTTGGAAAGGAGATACAATATACTGAGTTGTGACAATATTTTATGTTAAATGTCCAGTTTCAATTTTCAACTATGAGATATGCAAAGGAAGAAAATGTGAGCCTTATGTGGGACTAGGAGGACCAGATAACAAAAACTGAGATGATCGACATGTGAAAGAATCCAGATGTCAAATATTTTTAAAAATATTCATGTTTCCACTAAAGAAATTAGTTGTCAAGAGATCTACTCTGTTGAAAGCCAAGTTCCTTATAATAGAATCTATCTGCTTGAATTTACAAATCCAAGTAGTTGTAGCAACAATTTTCCATTCCTGCGGTTTTCTCTATTTCTTTATTCATTCCTTGCTACAGAGATATTTATTGAATGTAAGTTTATTTGCTTTTCTCTCCCTCCTTCCCTCCCTCCCTTCCTTCTTCCCTCCCTCCTTCCCTTCCCTTTCCTTCCTTCCTTGCTTCCTTCCTTCCTTCTCTCCTCTCTGTGTCTCTCTCTGCCTTTCTCTGTCTCTGTCTCTCTCTGTGTCTCTCTGCCTTTCTCTGTCTCTGTCTCTCTCTGTGTCTATCTCTGCCTTTCTCTGTCTCTGTCTCTCTCTGTGTGTCTCTCTCTCTCTCTCTCTCTGTGTGTGTGTGTGTGTGTGTGTGTGTATTTCTCATACTCAGGATTGAATCCAGGGTCTTGTGTATGCTAAGCAAGCATTTTACCAGCAAGCTACATCACCAACCCATTTCTGTAATTCTGGTGCGTGCAAGAAACTGAAACGTTAACCCAGGGCTTGAAAAATATTAATATGTATTTTTAAAAATCTAATTTGTAGCCAAAAGAGTTCAGTTGATGATGTTAGAAGGTACTTGATTTTCATATATAAATTGTTCTGGAGCCCATGTGATAGATTTGAGCACTTTCCTTAGATGGCTACAAAATCTTATAAGCTGCCTTGGCCCTAACTAAGACCCAAGAGTCAGTTACTTATCTCCCGGTGTATATCAAGCATATTGGCAGACCTCCTTAAATCAGTAGGTAGAAAATTAGGAAACAGAAAATCATTCTCAATTGCTTTGCAGAAAAGACAAAAAGTCAGAAAACCATACACACACACACACACACACACATGCACAAATAACATAAAACAAAACCTAGAGCTTTGGTGACCTCTTGTGGGATACTTTCTGAATAACCCATAAAATAGTTCAAGCGAAATCTGAAACAGGTTTTTTTCCCCCCTAAAACCAGGAATACATTAATGCGACTGCTGAGAGCCATTGTTTTGTTTTGTTTTGTTTGCAACCTGGAAATATATATACATACATAAAATTATCAACTAAGTGTTAACATGAGAGCTTTCATATATACAAACAAATATCAGGAATAATTTAAAGTAAGTATTAAATATGTTAAAATATCCTAGAGTCTTATCCTGTCCACAGATTAAGAAGGAGCCTTCCAAGCATTCATTAAGAATTTCATCCTCCCTTGCAACACATCCTCCCTTGGGAAGAGATTATGAGTCAATCAAAATTAAACTAGTGAACCTGTACAAGGAAAATGTAAGTGCTCAATAAATCAATTAATAAATAAAAGAAATCATCTGTATTCTTAGTAGTTAACATTTATGTTAGACCTAAAAAAGTAAAGTTTTAGAATAAATTAACACTCTCTGAATGGCAAGGGATACAGTTTAGCAGTATAAGGTCCTGAGTTTGATTACTGGCACCAAAAATAAATAAATAAATACTTTTTAAAAAATCTGGTTAGATTCTGGTTACTGGAAGCCAATGACTTATGATTCAACTTAATTTCTTTTACTTTATAATTTAAAAAAGAGTAGCAGAACAGCCATTGTTTTCCCCATCAGTACAGAATTCAATAATTTACAGAGCTATCCATGACTTTCTTGAATAATAGATTTTCTAGATGATTTTCCCAAAATAACATAAGTGTTCTGAGAATGTTTAAGGTAGGCTAGGCTAAATTATAATCTTCAGTAGATGAGACATTAATTTTTTTAATTTACATTCTTTTCAACTTATTATGGGTTTATCAGGATATAAGACCATCATAAGTTGAGGAGCATGTGTGTACTTATAGTTGACCACTTGAAGAACAGATTTACTAATCAACAAAGTATCCATTAATATTACATACAAGGACAGGATTCTGGACCAGTGGACCAGGGTCCCAGCCAGTATAGTAATTATTATAGCACACTTTGTCATTTGTAAATAGCAACATTTAATACACAGGCAAAATATAAAGAATAAGTCAAATATGGTTTTCCTGCCAGTTAATAATGAATCTTTGTTGTTTTTTAAAGTCACTAAATTATAAAACAAGAAATTGGTTTTTAGAATTTCAGATTTCTGCTTTTCTTCTGAATTTTTTAAGCTCCCTGTCAATGAGTTGTTTTTCTTGTTCTTTACATATTGGAGATTTGAATTGACATATTATTGATTGGAAGCTTTATTTTATAGCTCTGTGTATTTGTATCATTCTTACTGATTTGTACTTTGTAATTTGGTTCCTAGTAAAAAATAATGCACAGAAACATAGTCTAAATCAAACCAAATGAATTATTTTATATAAAACATTTTAACTGGATTTCTATTACAAAAAGTTTATATCAATTGATCTGTTTTGAGAAAATATTATAGTTTTAGGGGAAAATGTATCACTACTGTTTGGTGAAAGTTTTTTAAATAACAAAATATGTAACTATAAAGGGTATATAGGAGCTTGCTAAAAAAACAGAAAATAATGTGTAACATCGCAATGAAACTTACACATTGGGTTACTTTTAGTGACTTCTGTTCCTTTTGCTACTCTTCCTTACTTACATGATACATTATCTCATTTACAGAGACCATTGTCAGAAGCTAAGATAGATTTAGATTAGGTTGCCTGGTCTAACACCAACTGCAAGAAACCAACATTTCTTCTACAACAAGGGTACAATATTTTGGTGTTCGATGATTCCAGATATCTCAGTTGTGACAACTGATGGAAGAGATAAAGTCACTGTCCCATACTTGGAAACATATTATTAGTTTTAAAAAATAGTGCCATATCTTGATATTACATGAGTAAAATAATCAAAATGAATTGAATTGCTATATCAAGTAGTCAGATCTAGGGTTGTAGTGGCTTAGGCATAGTCATTTGGACTCATATCATTGGCCTTTCAGCAGTATATCCTTTCATATGCTCTGCAATATCACTCTTTGGAATTTCAGAAAAAGACACATTCCTTTCTTAATTATCAGATTTCTCTGTAAATTCTTGGTTAAGAAATCCAAGATATATCCAAGATTCATATAATTAATGTATTTCTCTTTGGTTTTGTCTTAAATCTAGTCATGTGGTCAGTTTTATGACTGAATGCATTAAGCTGAAATGTGTATGCTAGAAGGTAGGCAAATAGAATTAAAAGCTATGGATGACATTGCAAAGCCAAGAACCAAGTTATCTATTAGACTTACATAAATATTAATGAGCTTTCCTTTGCTGGTCTTTAATTCTAAAGATAACTAAGAGTTTGTACTTTGATTATAAGCAGTTAGAACCTGATGATCAAATAACTATTTTATCTTACAAAACCTGTAGTTCAATCTTGGAGGTCAACAATATTAATATAATTTATGGGTAGACTCCACAATTAAAAGCAAGAATAATTTGAGAATTTAATAATTGCTTATCCCTTGCTTGGAACATTTATCTTGGTTTGCATAAGTATAATATTTTTAATATCTTAGTACTTATATGAATAATTTTTAATTACATAAGCTTCCAAAATTAAAAAATAATTAGATCTATCCTCAAACATAAGTATCTTCATTTTTGCATATTAGTTTTCAGTTCTTATCTAAACATAATCTTATTTTTACATTGTAGAGTTAGATGTGCATTGGGCACATTATTTTTATTTCCATGTTTTCTACAGACTTAAATCTTACTTAGGAATAAACAATATTTTATCATAGTGATGTAACATCATGTGTTTTATAGTTAAATAAGTTGTTTGTAATGTATTTGCTATTGACTATAAAGCAATAATAAATATTTCATACAAAATCTTTTCAATGATTTTATCATTACCAGTAATTTGTGTTACATCTTTTTTGAAATAGTTTACAACTGTCAAAGTCAGAACAACAACAAAAAAGAAATGCAAACCCTAAAATGTTTTACTCAGGAGTTTAATGGAAGAACTATTTACAAATGTGTGGGTAGAATTAAGTATACCAACAAGGACATAGAGGCTAGCAAAAGTGAGATGCCATCACCAACCCATTAAACCTGAAGTGCAAGGGCAGAGAGGCTGATAAAAGCTGAAATTGTGGACAAGTGGACATCCAGTAATGAGCTCTGGTTATTGATCAATATGGTCATTACTGAAACTATACTGAAGTTGAGAATGACAGGTTAAATATTCCCATTTCTCTTTTATCTTGCCTGTCTATCTCTTGCCATGTGATTGACAGCTGAACTCAACAGTGTAAATCAACCAAAACTAGTGGCAAGGATGGTCTCAAGGAAAAGCGAATAGGAGTGCCCAAGTTATGCAGCCTACATGGATTAATCTCTTGGAGCAGGGAGAATGAATCTGCATAGGAAGTAGGATGGTAGGAAAAAAACTAATACAGAAAGTATCAATTTTATTCATTTAAATATTTAATTGGAACAATATTTAGTTTCAAATATTTCTCAACAATTTTGACCCTCTTTCTGCTTTTAGTCCATACACTTGTAATTCTTTAACACATTTTATAACATACCATTTTATTTATTTTCCATCTCTCTCACAATAAACTAGATTGCTTGAAGGTAAGAATTTTATGTTTTCTTTATTTTATAAACTCAATATGTATTTGTTGAATGAACTATATTAATGAACTGGAGAAGTCTTTGTAAAAAACTTTTTAAAAATATAAATTACCATGAAGAGATTTATTCTTAACGTTTAAATGTTTTAATGTGATTTTTCAAAGAAAAGTTCTTGTACTTTAACCATTTTAAACTATTCTATTATATTCAGAATAAAGAAAACAAGGAACTCAAAATTAATGCAATGTATAAGATTCTCTATGCATTAGTAAAATTAATAGAGCTTTCTTATTTAGAAATAAATAAATGCTTTGTGTTAATTAAATGCTTTGTGTTAATTTCTTTTAGTATGACATGTCTAAACTGAAAGTCAAGACATATGAACCACATTTTTAATGCTGCACTTTACTGTGTAAATTTAGAGCTTCTGTTTAGCTATGTTCCTCAGTTAAGGATCAAGTTTTGAGAGGATAATGATGCCACATAAGCAGATGTATAACAGATATCTAGTCCTTCCCATGTGTAAAGCACTAACAGAATATCATGTTAAGTAAAGATGATAAGGCATGCTTTATTTGAAGAGACTAAAGTTTTTGTCAATGGACACCAAACATAACTTGTATGTACATAAACGCATCATTTATGGTACAATGATACTAACTGATATGCATATCATTTCACTTTTCCCCCTCCTCCATGCTCTGAGACATTTACACATTTAATTATTTCATTTAATTCCTAGACCTTTTTGTAGATTAGGCAGCTAGAAGAAGTTTCTGCTGCTTTAGGAAAAATCATAAAGACTGACAACAAAGATGCCAAATTATCAATATTTAAGTGTAGAAAGTTTTAGTTCAAATGTAAAACAGAATATATTTGGTAAAACATTTAAGCAAGTAAAACCTCCTATCTAACCTCCCTAAACACACATCCAACCTCCCTGACCCCCATAAATACATTGATACTCAACACTAATGAAATTACAGGGGCCAGGAATGAGCTATATCCACTCTTGAAATGAACTGCTAAGTGTAGGGGTAATCCAGGGCTGCAGAGGTACTGGGCCTGTCAGTCTGGCTATCAAGTAATAGAGGAAAGTAGGGGTATAATTTGTTGGAAACATCTTTTCTGTCAGAGAAAGGACAGGGTGGGTGCATTATCTGGGGGTGGGGAGGGCTTAAGCCTCGCTAGCCTAATACATAGGTCCTCTTATCCACAAAAGGTCACCCAGAGCAGAAAAATATGGACTCTATTTTTTTAAAGGTAAAACAGAAAAAAGGATAGAAATGATACGGAATTTTTAAAAAATAGTAGGAAATTTCCACTAGTTAATATATTACATATTGTTAGTAGTTGCTCAAGTTACAAGATCTAGGCATGAAAAAATGATCAAATAATCAATGAAACCAAAAATCGTTCTTTTTGGTGAACCAACAGAGATTAGTAGTAATGTATCATATATATATATATATATATATATATATATACACACACACACACACA
This sequence comes from Hydrochoerus hydrochaeris, assembly GCA_004027455.1. Lineage (NCBI taxonomy): Eukaryota > Metazoa > Chordata > Mammalia > Rodentia > Hydrochaeridae > Hydrochoerus > Hydrochoerus hydrochaeris. The sequence goes on along the minus strand of PVLA01003948.1, from coordinate 126,572 downwards.
CACACACACACATATGTATACCTACATACATATAATCCTTTTCTTTTCTCCTTTCTCCTATCTGAGGTATTTTTTCCTTTTAAGCACATTCCCTTTCATTATCACAGTATCAGTTGTACATTTTGGATCTTATTATCCTTTCAGTTTTTTTTACACTAGGGAGACAATATGATATTTACAAACGTGAGTTTATTTCACTTATGAATATGGCCTCAAGTTGACTCTGTTTGCCTATAAAAACCTCTTTATCCTTCTTTATAGCTGAGTAATATTCCATTGTATAAAAATACCACATCTTTTTTATCCATTCTGTGGTTGATGGGCATTCGGTTGTTTCCAAGATTTAGCTATTACAAATTGTGAACATGGATGCACATATATTACTGTGGCATGACATTTTCAATTTTTCTGGGAAAATACCCAGCAGGGGAATGCCTAGATTGAATGGAACTTTCAATCCTAGTTTTTTGAGGAATCTCCACACTGAGTTCCAGTACTTGCACCAGTCTACACTCCCGCCAACAACGGAGAAGCATCCTTTTTTCTCCACAGCACTTCCAACACGTATTATTGGTTAATTGCTTGATGATAGCCATTCTTTCCGGGATGAGATGGAATCTCAATATTGTTTTAAATTGCATTTCTTGAATGACCAGTGATGTTGAACAATTTATTCATGTATTTATTTGCCACTTGTATTTCTTCATTTGAGAAGTGTGTGTTCATCTCAGATGCCCATTTTTGGAGTGGGTCTTTGAATTTGGGGAGGTCTGATGTTTTTCAATTCTTTATATGTTCTACATATAAACCCTTTGTCTGAGGTAAAGTGCCTAAAATTCTTTCCTATTCTGTGGGTTTTCTTTTCACTCTTAGTGATTTCTTTTGAAGTGCAGACACTTTTTAATAAGGTGAGAACCCAGTTGTTAATTCTTTGAAGTACTTCCTGTGAGGTTTGCATTTTGTTCATGAACTCTTTACCCACCCCTATGTCCTAAAGATTTTTATCTACATTATCTTCTAATAGATTTAGTGTTTCTATTTTGATATTTAGATCTTTGATCCATTTTGACTTTAGTTAGTGCATAGTGATAGGCATGGGTCTAGTTTTATTCTTTAGCATGTGGAAAGCCAATTCTTCCAGCACATTTAGTAAAGAGGCTTTCCTCCAGTGACCATATTTAGTCCCTTTGTTAAAGATAAGGTGGCTGAGTATCTTTGTAGTTGTGTCTTCATCTTCATCTTCTGTTCCACAGATCCTCAGATCTGTTTTTCCAGTACCATGCTGATTTATCACAGTAGCTTTGCAGCATAATTTAAAGTTAGGGATTGTGATGCCTCCTACCTTGCCTTTGTTACCCAGGATTGCCTTTGCTATCCTAGGTCTCTTCTGGTTTCAAATGAATTTTAGGAATGTTTGTTCTAGATCTGTGAGTTATGTTAATTGTATTTTGATTGGGATTGTATCTGTATAATAATCTTGAGAATATGACCATTTTTACTATGTTGGTTCTACCCATCCAAGAGCAAAGGATATCTTTCCATTTTCTGACATCCTCTTCTATCTTTTATAGAGTACTATAGTTTTCAATATATAGGTGTTTTACAATATATAGGTGATTCCTAAATATTTTGGTTTTTTTAAATGCTATTTTGGGAAGGTTATTTCCATAATCTCTCTCTCAGTGAACTTGTTGTTTGTGTACGGAAGTGCTGTTGATTTTTGAGTGTCGACTTTGTATCAGCTACACTGCTGAATTTGCTTACTAACTCTAGTAGTTTTTTGATGGAGTTTTAAAATATGGACTCTTAATCACCAAGTGTTACACAGCCTTGATATTAAAGCCTACAGAAATGCCTATTGTATACTGCTACTTAATATTTATTTGCTTTTGTAACTATTAAAGTATGCTCTCTACACAGTATCCTTTCATCTAAAAATATACGTTTTTAACATGTCTGTGTCAGAAAGTCTTGCAGTGCAAATTACTCTAGGAAATATGTTGGAATGTCAGGATTATCTAACTCTTAATTCCTTGAGCAAGATTTCTTTGTAGACAATTATAGCCATATAAATGCAACATTATAAGTATAAAATCAAAAGATTGATGTTTCTAACTCAAACATAAGACAGGTATGTAAAATTAATAAAAATACTTATCTGGTATATACCACAAATTTATTCTGTTGTCCACTAATACCTATAAGGTATGACAGAAAATATGCTAAATGTTTAAATCCTTAAAAATTACTGTATATTACACAGTGCCATTAATTTCCCTCAAAATATATTCCCTGTGAACACTTACCTAGTCATACTTGTCATTTTCTGAAGCAGATCTGGAAATCCACTTTCATGAATGTCTTTAGTTGCACTGTTGTGGCTACCTCAATGTCCAGAATCAGTTCAAAACATTTCTTTCATGGCCATTTTTATTTTGAGGAAAAACTAAAAGTCACATGGTCTGAGATCCAGTGAGTAAGGTGGATGAGGATACACTGTAACCTTTTTATTTGACAGCAATTGCAGAAAATGTTTGATCAATGAGAAGTGATCAAAATCTCAGTGAATGTTTAAAGAATTCACTATAGTAAAACATACATTGTCATAAATCATCTTCAAAATACTCCCCATCACTTCTGACATACTTAACTCATAATTCTTGGCAATTTGTCTGTTATGGAACTAAGTTTTTTAAATGTGAACATTCATCACTTTTTCTACCAGCCATTGTATCTGAAAAACACAAACAAACAATTTAAGTGTATAATTAAAATTCAACATTAGAAGCCTTATGAAAAAAGTGACAGAATTGGCCTTGTTCTTATCATTTTTTTCTGTTTTTATTATAGTAAGTGTATTAGAAAGTGTAAACGTGTTCTATACTGATCACAACTCTGGAACATTTGTAAACTGAAAAGTCAAAGCTGATTTATTCCAGGTATGTTTTGACAGAAATGGCACATCAATAATTGGCAAAATATTGTAAGACTTTTATTGCAAATAAATTTTATGTATACTTTCAAAACAAGGAGTTGGAAAAGTGGTCATCTTTGAATGTCTTTAATGTTAACAGTAAGACACAAATTGGCCATGTCACAGAATAGTGGAGAAATAATTTAAATGCATAGTTTATATGTGCATTTAGATATAAATGGTTTTTAGAGATAGTTTTCCCTTTGTCCTTCAGACAATTTTATAATTCTCAAAACAATAGTATTTTATTGCATCCTCCAGTTTGAACCAGGTTTAAGCACACAGCAGCACATGTTGAATTTTTACTAAAGTCAGTTCAGTTTTGTGAGTTTGGGCTTTTTATATTTGAATGTATTTTTTGGAAAGTTATAGCAGTACCTGGAATAGTGCCATGAGTACAGGAGAGGTTTCATAAATATTTATCACACTGAAGTTGAAAGAAACACTGATTTGTTGCATTGTGCATGATATGTTAAATTAGGATCATATTGCTTGCAAAAAGCATATAAACATTGGGTGCAGCATCTGAATCCTAGACAATATTTGGAAATGACTATTTTTCAAGAGACCTAATACTTTATAGAAAGGATAAAATGTTATTTATAACTATGATTAAGATGTATTAAAATCTAAAGAACTGTTAAATAAACAGGCTTCACAGAATGCTGGAAAGTGTTAGTTTTGCTTTGTTTGTTGGTATTGCGATCTTATTGATGTTGGCAGCATAGCCAAAGAGGACACTAGCTGTGAATCTGTAGGAGGAAAGTAAACCAAGACATACAGGGATAGTCAGGAGCAGCCTGAGGGATGTGACTTAGAGCTCCTCCAGTTTCAGCATCTAAGACCCACCAGTCCTGAATCCAAACCACATTACTGTTCACAGTCACCACCTCAAACAAGCCATGTTGGGGGGATGGCACCAGGAATTAATTTCACAGGAACTATCCTATAGATGAGAGTTTTATGTTTAGTGTGGGAGGGGCTGTCTGGGCTGTAATAAAGCTCTCTCTAGGGGGCTGCAGAGGGAAGAACACTGGGATAAGACCCAGATCCCTTAGAGAGAAGACGCTGGTAAGCCTAGGCAGCTTTCAGGCCTAAATAATCTGGCTGGGGCTCAAGGCTGGAATATATGTGAGCAGATAATGATGAGCAAACAAAGAACAGAGGCAATAGTTTAGGCACTGGGGTTAGGGTCAAGAATGAGGGGCTTCAGGATGGAAGCCATGCCCCCTCCCAACCCCTCACCCTTAAGTTACTGGCTGATTCGGTGGAACTGAGACTGAAATGATGGCAACTGATGTAAAGAAACAACTTAAAGCTTATATCATTTGAATTTATACACTTAAAGCCAGTGGTCTGAGCAACTATTTAGAGGATAACAATATGCAATAGAGGAACTACGGTAGATTCTCTACTGTCTTAGTTTTGAAATCCAGTATCGGGTTCTCACTGTTTTATTTTTCTGTTTCATCCCTTTAAAATTAAAAAAAAAAAAAGAATGAGGGACATTATGTTGGTGGTCAGACAGACGTTTATACAGAGCTCATTCAATAGCACAATTAAGGAAACAGATACATTCCACTTTCCAGTTAGTAGGAATAGAACTCCTAAAATCCTGCCAACTTTGGATTTCAGTTCAGTACCGACGTGATGATCCTGTCTCTGTAGGCTGACATTTTTAGTATCTGCTGCTGGGCATTGTTTTATAAGATCTTTCTATGTAGGGCATTAATTTTTATCCTGGAAAAAATTTAAACAAATGTAAAACTATATTAAAATTGACTACATAATAATATGTCATCTCCTCAAAAGTAATATATTTTTCTTTTCACTGGAGTATACTATGTACCTAGCTGGCACAGAGTTAGCATTTAAAAGGTATTTGTTGAAAGAAAGAATGAATTAACCAAATATTTACCAAGTATTGCCATGGGATCTAAAAAACATGGAGATAACTCACTTTTCTAGTTCCACCGTATTTTAATTTTTACAAGTCACTATGATACTGTAATTCTAGGTCAACAATAGGCAGAAACACATCAAACAGTTTTTATGTGTTTATTCTACTAAAAAAGAAAATTTTTATGATTAAATTTTATTGAATTTTACCATGAAATCCAAAAGTGTAAGATAATGACAGTTAATGTATTAATTCAACTAACTCATTGCCTGACCAGATATTTGATTCAACATTATACTGGGTGTTTCTGAGGGAGCATTTTTGGATGAGTTTAGCATTGAAATAAATAGGCTGTGTGAAGCAGATTGTCCTCTGTTATGTGAGAGGTCTCATGCAATCAACTAAAGCCTAGAATAGAACAGAAAGACTGACCATCTCATGAATACTGAAACATTGGCTTTTCCTAAGTTTTACACTGGCCAACCTTTGGAGTACAACTATACCATTGGCTCTTCTGAATCTCCAATTTTCTATCTGAAGCTCTTAGGACCTAGCCTGCATACTCTCATGAGCCAGTTTCTTATTATACATTCATATATACATCCCATTGTTCATGTTTCTCTGGAGAAGGCTTACTAATATAGGGAGTTACAGAACTGGATAATTTGCTAGCTCAACAGCATTAAAGACCAGATTCTTGTCACATTGTTGTTCTGCCATATTAGTACCTTGGCTTGACAATTTATGCCATTTCTCCTCATGGTTTAAGTGGTTGCAGCAGCTCTAGACATCACTTTCTCACTCAGCCATATCCAGAGTCAGAACAAAGTTAGTTATTGCTAAGAGCAAGGTTTTCTGAGAAGCAACCACAGCCCACATCCTGTCTTTCACTGGCTAGACGAATCACATGACACTTCCTAAACCAATCTCTGGAAAATAGGATAGAATTATCATTAGTAAGAATAGCCATTTCTCTCTTTGAGATAGAAGATCTGAGTCACTTCCCTTGAGTGCATGGCTACATAGAATATGAACAACAGAACAAGTTTGAACAGCAAGAAAGAAGGGACAAATGGGCTTTTGAGCAAATACCTTCTTGTTTTACTTATCCTGCCTTAGCTTTCATTTCCATTCAGGTGAGAATATTGAATTTTTCTCATAGTTTTAAGCCTCAAAACTTGTTTTTCTAAGTGATCAGCTGAGAACAAATGATATGACTGATTAGTGATCATGGCCCTCAGCAAGACTGCAGCATATATGCCATCTATTGCTATCACTACTTAGAAATTTGCAGTCATAATCATGGGAAAGCAGTAAAAATACCTGAAAAGATAACAGCCAGCAAAATATAATAATGGCCGGCTTTGCATAACTTAAAAACATTTCCTATCACTTAGTTCCTATCTTATTTTTAAATTAATTTTATTGGTACATTTTAGATATACATAATGATCACATTCATCATAGGAAATTTGTACATAATATATCTTGATTCTTTTCCCCCAATCCCCTCCCCTCCCTTCAACCCTTCTTCAGCTTATTATTTGCAAAAGCTGTTTTTCCATTTTTTTCCCTTGTATTCTCTTCATTCTTACCTTAAATAGGAGGTATCAGATAAACTGCTACATTTATTGTTACCCTTCAAATATGAAAATTTTGAACATTTGGGGGCCATGATGGAACAGATTGAAAAATATTAAAATGCAAAATAAAAAATAAAATTAATTGAAGTCTTTTACATAAATTGCCTTACTCTACTTTCTCAGACTTTAGCTTAATTTGATTTTATTCAGACCATCAATAAAAACTCTTGAAGTAAATTATATAAACCATAGCCAAAATTGTTAACTGATTACACACATTTATTCCCTTTCTTCTCAATAAAGCAATCAATGGTCATAAAGGAAATACAAACACACATAGCTATATGTCTATACTTATATTCAGACATATTGTCTATTGATTGAGACAGAGGCAGAAACAGAGACAGAGAGAATGTGTAAAATTACAGACAGAAAGGAAGCTCTTAGTAGACTAAAAATGTCATCAAAGTTTTTTCTCTTTCTCTTTCCTTTGATTTTGCAGTAATGGGGATTGAAATCACGGCCTTCACCCTGAGCTATATTCCTCTGCCCTTTTAAAAAAAATTCTAATATCTTCATTATTTTGTGACAGGGTTTTGATAAGTCATTAAATTGTCCAGGCTAGGCTCAAATCTCTCATTCTCCTTCTTAGTCTTCCAGAGTGCTGGGATTACAGGTGTAAGTTACATACTCATATTTCTTAAAAGGATGATTAAGCAGCTAGAAGAATGGCATAGTGAGTTGAATGATGGCACCTATGTCCATGTCTTATTCCCTGGGATGGTGAAAGTTACCCTGTCTGGAAAAAAGGTCTTTGCAGATATAAATTAAGATTGAAGGTCTCCAGATCATCCCAAATTTTCTAAGTGGGTTCTAAATTCAATGATACAGAGATAAGCCAGAGACAACAGATTATACAGGCAGAAGAAAGAGATTCACAGAGGCAGAGATTAGAGGTATCTGGCTATAAGCAATGGAATGCTAAAGCCACCAGAAAGCGGGTAAAACCAGAAACATTCTTCTCCAGAGCCTTTGAAGGAAGATCTACTTATCACTTGATTTTTTACTTCTGGAGCCAAGGTCCATGAAGGAATACTTTTTGCTTTAAACTACCATCTTTATGGTGATTTGTTACAGCCACAAGAAGCTAATGTAAATGGTGTATAAAGAAGCTGAGAAAATCGGCCTTGCAGAAATATAGAAATGGTCAGAAAACACCAATAGGAAAGAGGTAGCATAATATGGAACTAAAAGTGGAGAACTATTTGAAAATCAGTGTTAGTTATAACTGCTCCTCCCACTTCCTGATCTCATAACAAAATAATAGAATAATAAGTTAGTACATTGCATGTTGTTATCTTTAGTTGCACAGAGTACAAGAAAATAGCATAAAAATGTCTCCCATCAATATAAGTAGAACCTGCCCTTTTCAATGAACTAAGAGACACTAATAGTATAACTGATATGCATTTCTTTCCTTTTCCCTTCTGTTCTTTCTCCTTTCCCCCATATTAGTTCTTTTTTCCTTTTGAACAATTTCTTCCCAATTCTTGATATCTAATATATATTTTAGACCTTATTTACTGTTTCAGAGTCTCACACCAGGGAGATAATAAGACATTTATACATGTGAGTCTGATTTATTTCATTTTATGAGTTTGGTCTCAAGTTGCATTCACTTGCCTACAAAAGTCTCAAGTTTATCCTTCTTTATGGCTGGGTAGTAATCCACTGTATAATAATAACACATCTTTTTTTATCCATTCCTTAGTTGACTGCCTTATTTTAAACAAATGACAAATAATTAAGGAACCCCAAATATTTTTTGAATTCTTAAATTTTTAAATTTCAGAGTTAAAAAGTGACCAAGAGAAGTAAACAGGAAAAAAATGTCTACAGAGAAAGTTGAAATAATTTAAGGATTAAGAAAGAACAAAAAAGGCCGGGGATTTTGCTCACTGGCATAAGCACTTGCCTTGCTAGCACAAGGTCCTGAGTTTGATCACCGATACAAAAAAAAAAGAAGAAAAAAAGTTTATTGATTATGCTCAGTAATAGTTATGCCAGTTTACAGTTCATTGCCTTTTCAGTTCCAAACCATCCCTCTTCCTTGCTTGGGCCTCGAAGGAAAAAACTAGAGAATGTTGGGAGAAAAAAAAAAAACTAGGATAAAAAACTGCAATGTTGCAAGAAAAGGAAGTGTTTTTTAAATTTTATTTGAAATTACTTTATTGAGGGATGACTGAGATATAAAAAGCTATATACATTTAATGACAATCTGATGAGTCTGGAAGTAACTACATACCTATGAACCCATCACCATCATAAAAGCCAAAAACATATCCATCTCCTTTCAACATTTCCTTCCTTCTACACCTTTTGTGGAAAAGTACTTGACAGAAAATCTAATCTCTCATTAAAATTTAATTCTACAATATTGTTAGCTCTAGGCACTATGCTGTATATCAGTGATCTTTCAGAGCTTTCAATAACAAACAGCCCTCTGCTGCATGCATGCCACAGGTTCACCACCAGAGCTACATACCATAGCAGATCTACAGAACTTATTTACTTTCCATATCAGAATTTGTATCCTTTAATTACCACTTTCCCTTTCCTTAGTTCCTGGCAACCACCAATCTATTCTCTCCTTGTGTGAATCTTACTATTTTGGATTTCACATAAATATGAAACTTACATATTTGTGTTTCTGTGTCTGGCTTATTTCACTTAGCAGAATGTCCTCCATATACATTTATGCTGTCACAAATGGCAAGATCTTCTTCTTCTTCTTCCTTTTTTTTTTTTTTTTTTTGAGCCAAGGATTGAACTCATGATCTTTCGTTTGCCAGGCAGGTGCTTATGCCGTTGAGTTAAATCCCCAGCCCTGATCTTCTTTTTTAAAGTCATGTAGTACTCTATTGTATGTATGTGTTATATTTTCTTTATATATTTCATCTGTAAATGAACATTCAGGTTAACCACATACCTCTTAAGAACCAAAGGGTCAACGAAGCCATCAAAAAAGGAAACTAAACAACACTGTGAAACAAATATAGAAACACAACTAAAACTATGGTTTGAAGCAAAAGCAGTTCCAAGAGGGAATTTATAGCAATAAATGCTTATATTTAAAATGATGTTGAGAAAGGTTAAAATCTCAAACCAAAAACCTAAACTCAAATTTTAAGGAACTGGGAAAAAAAATGAGCCTGAAATTACTAGAAAAAAAAAAAGAAATAATAACGATTAGAGTAGAAATAAATGAAATAAACACTAAAAAAAAGAGTTGCTTATCTTTTGAAACATAAAGCTAGTAAGTCTTTGGCCAGACTAACCAAGGCAAAGAAGAAAAGATTCAAGCAAATAAAATCATAAATAAAAGAAGAAACATTACATTTAATCAGACTAGTAATAAGATAGAAGCTGTGATGAAACTCCTCCCCACCACCACCAAAAAAAAGAAAAGCTGTGGACTAGATCATTTCTCTGGTACTAATTCTTATCCTTCTCAAACTCTTTCAAAAAATTTAACCTGCAGTAACACTTCCAAACACATTTTGTAAGGCCAGCATTACCCTAATATCAAAGGATATTATAAGAAAAGATTACAGGTAAATATTCCTAGCGAACATAGATGCAAAAATCCTCAGCAAACACTACCAAATGAAACAGCACAGCATATCATACACCATGATCAAGAGGTGTTTTTAGTTCTGGTTATTTTTCTTTTTGGACATGCAAGAGTCAGTCCAGCATTACCATCGCTGCAGGCTGTGCTCATGGCAACCATGCCAGTCTGAGGCCTGAATCTCAGTCTCTGGCTTTCTTCTTTGGGGGTTTCCAACTTCTTTCTTTTTTTTCCTTCAATCCTAGGAGTAATAGCTGCTTTCTGCAATCACAACCTGCATAACTGGAGTTCTCTTTTAGTAATTAAAACATTTTTTACTTAGTTCACAATTCAATTTCCCTATTGAAATCACTAGTGTAGTGATTCTTATCACCTCACTGAACTTAATGCCTAATATAAAACACTATATCTATATATATATATATATCTATTTAATATAGCAAGGCTTTACATTTATTAAAGGTAGGAAAAGAAGCATGTTCTGCAGAGGGTGGGCATGCCAATGAAAATGAGACACCACAGTGGCTATGAGGTTAATGGCTGACATCTTAATATCCCCTATCCCTCAGGCTGACATCAGATTGAGGCCACTGTATAAAAAAGCTGTTGATCTCATGCCAAAACTGAATATAGCATTTGCTGATTGGTTGCAGGTGCAAGGCTTGGGCACATATCCTAGATCTCTATGATTGACAGGTCATGCCTACTTGCCCAGCTGGCTGCCCAAGCCCTAATTTCCTGCTTCATTTCCCATGGACATAGATCCCCATAATTTTTTATGGGTTGCTGAGGGTGTGCAGTCTTTATCTTCATACTTCTAGATGAAAGGAGCTATAGGTCTTATCTACTGGGGATTATGTTCTCTCCAACCAGTATCTTGGGATGTTGTGGCTCATCAGCTGGTTTGAGAAAAAAAAAAACTGCCCAACAACAATGTGAATAGTTCTTACATGTGAAGAACTGTTGAGCTGCCTATTCAATGAGAAATCTTTGTGAATTTTTCAGGAGTCATGTGGTATAAATCACCATCTCAAGACTTGCATGGACAAACTTTACTATTAGGTTAGGAATAAAGAGCCCAAATATGAGAAGGTAGAGGAAAGAATACTTCTTGGACTATCAGAGATCTAGCCATTAGAGATTTCTACATATAAACTACAAATAAGCTGAGAGTCTAAAACATTACCTACATTATGAGCTAATTAAAAACAAGAGTCCTGATACAGGTGCCCATTCAAACTATAGTGGAATAGGGGTAATTAGTGACTCTACCTACCTGTTCCTGGAATAGTACTGGAGTCTTGTTTTATGAAGAGGTGCTTCAGGTTTTCCAGAGGTTTACAAGAATAGCTTTCTTCTTTTGGGTGGTCTTTTGCTTCAGGTAGTTCAGGTGGAGCTGCCTTTATCCCGTGATGTCTAGGGTCACCCAGGGATCCTCACAGAAGATTTAGATGTCCAGGGACAGGAGCATAGCAGGTACCTCCAGGGATCTTTAGCCCTCTTCATCAGAGAGGGAGGTGAGGGTTTTAGCTGGCCCAGCCCCTCTTTGGGAACCAGGTCAGTCAATCCTCCAGTGCCATGAGCCAGACACATTGGCTGCCTGTCACATACAGCAGGGCCTGGGTGGTGGCTTGGTACAGTTGCATGTCCAGTGTCCAGTTTCCTTGCATTTAAGGCAGAAACTTTTTCCTTGATTGGCCTTAAGTTTTCTCTTAGACAACTTGGGCAAATAAAAAGCATTGCCAATTGTAACAGCTATAATTTTGACATGTTTCCTTTTATCTTTATCTAGATTCAAAATGTTAAACACAGAAAAGGTCATAGCAGGTAGGGGACCCATTTGAAATTTTTGAAATTTGTGACAAATATCTGGGACTAATGAAATGAAGTCCCATCAGTGCCTGTCCCTCCTTCAAAGATGGATCTAGGCTTGATCCATGTTTTTAATCTCATGATTACAGCAGTTGCCATTTCAGCCTAGTTTTTAATCCATCACTAGTATTATAGTACTAGTTTGATTCTGTTGAAGGAATAACAACCTCTACCAAGTGATTTTCTTCTATGGCCACAGCATATATTTCATTTGTATATCTCATACCCTCTACTAGGATTCTTTGTTTTTCATACTAGGTACAGTAAGTGCCCAAGACAAATTGGACATCTCACCATGATAGGTCAAAATCAAGGATCAAAGTCTGAAACCTACCTGCAAACCTGCCAGGATCTTCTAAAAATCAGCCTAACCCCTCTTTCCACTGTTGGGTATCTGCTACTAAAAAAATGAACCTGGATTTGAGTAGTGCCTTCTATTCCTGGCACCTGTTTTAGGATCAGGATGAGATGGGAGTTGGAAGAGTAAGAAACTCCATTCCAAGTATGCCCTGTGAGGCTAAAAGCAGTTTGAGTATGAGGAGGGGGCAGGGAAATACGGAGTCTCTCTCAGGAGCTAGCGTCTGGTGGAGGTCCTGAGTCATTTGAAGAGGATGAGACTGATTTACTCATTAGTGGATTTTAAGCGATCAAGGAGACCACCTAGTGTGATTAGTTTCATTAAACAGGTTAGAGAGACTCATATTGCCCTGAGTGATAGATGGGCATCTGAAGAGAGGATTGTCAATGATATCTATTTCCTTTTCCTTTGAGGCCTCTTTAAGCATACCATAGTTCTTGAGCCTTGCCAGAGGTAGTTATAAAAGTCTCAACATAAGGGATTTCACACCACTTTCCTTACCTTTTACAAAAAAGAACTGAAAATTAGAATTATGTCATTTTGCATTTCCTTGTTTTTGTTGGACCCAAACGGCATTGCAATAGAAGAGAAGTTGCTTTTTTTTTTTTTTTTTTTTTTTTCAGATAGGGTCAAACTGCTCCCAGTTTTTAAGGATGCTAAGAGTGGGGTCACTGGGATCTGCAAGATGTTTCCCATGGTGTGTCATGGGGCCTCCTGGCTAGGCTTGCCAAGACTATCTTACCAGGTTTGTAGGATGCTGTTTTAGAGGGTCTTTCCAGTCTCTTGTCTG